>JAMLFY010000001.1:12989878-13111878 GCA_030441495.1 Dalbergia oliveri
TTGCTATGTTTTCTTATCATTTAGCCCATATCTTGATCACTGCGCAATAGCCTTCCACCACTTATCTCGAGCCTATTCGAATTGGCCTAACAATTTTGAGTGTCCAACACGTACTTAAAAAAAGCATGGCACAAATTGATCTCTAGAAGGAAAAAAAACTGTTCATCCACAATTAAAAACATAAAATCAGCTTGTCCTCCTCAATATTTTTAAAGAATTTTAGGATAAATTGATGTAAGGATTTATACAATAATTTAAATTGGTTTATAATAAAAATATAAATTGGGCAAATAAATTCATCAAAAAACTTAAAAGATTCTAACTTATCCTATATTTTTAATTGTGAGGATCATGAAATTTTTTTTTTTTGAGAAACCAATTTATTTGACTTATATTGTTGTAGGGATCAAATTAGCAATTTACTCTAATTTTTAAGTCTTTCAATATCACTTTTTCTCATTTTGAAAAAAAAGCGAATTAAAGCCAAACAAAAAAAGAAATAGGAATTAAAATAGAAATCTACTATATTTTCATATATGAAAAATATGTTTAAACATTTTAATAAACTATTATACATAACATTTTTTACAATCCAAATAATCTAAACTATTTAGAGCCTATTTGGTTTAGATTATGGTAGAATTGTTTTGCAAATAATCAAGTTTAAAATAATTGATTGTAAAAGAATTGATTTTGATATATTTGATTTATGTTTAAAAATGATATAAAAAAGTTTTATTTTTTAAATTAATGTGAGATACAAAAATAAAATCTAAAATTTTTAGCTTCCATTGGAATTGATTTCGATAAAAGTGAAATACTTCTTTTAAAAAGTTAAAACAGTAAACCAAATGCTTTCACTCTTGTTTTTAACTCAATTTGTTCTCACCACAATGGCGAAAAAAAAGTTGGAAACCAATAAAAGGGTTAAAATCACATTAGGTTAATTTGATTATAATCATTTATTTATTTTATAAATAACGGGCATTACGCCCTTATTATAATCATTTACTAGCTTATTAATTACCGATGAATGCATGAGATAATTAAAAGTAAAAAGGTTTATTGAATATTAAATTTATTTATCTATATTTAAAAAATTATACTTCATATATTTATGCAATAAAATAAATTATTACATTCATTAAATAAATATATTAATTATGATTAATTCATATCCTATAAAATAAAATTCTAAATAAATAATTAGAAAAAGTGGAGTACTATAGTAAAAATAATATGCTTGAGTAGATCAATTAATGTTTTATAAATGAGAGTAGTCAATATGTATAGAAATTCATTGCTATAAATAGGCATTATAATTCATTAACCAAAAATTGGAACCAAGTATAATCAATTATATTTAATATTATAGATAGTATATATTTCCTAAATAAATAATTTGAACAAAAAAGCTTTAATTTCACATCTAAATAAATAAATTAAGCAAAAACTACTGATCAAAATGAAGTCAACTGAAATCAACTATAATTAATTATATTATTATTATAATTATTATAATTATTATAATTGGTATTTTTTATAAATTAAATACCTAACAAAAAATTGTTCATTACTAATGATGTAATGTCAATTTCAACTTCAAAAATCTAAAAATGTTCAAATATATAAAAGGAAAAATATTATTGTTACGATTCTCTTTTTGTAATTTTCATATGAACGTTTAATGCTTTGTTTTGTATGATTTTCTCTTTTTTTTTAATCACTTTTTTGGTTAAGTGCACAAATGATCTTTTGGCAAATCATATTCATCATTTTTGCAGGGGTGGCAAACGGGGCGTGGTGGGTCATTGTTGAACCACTGGTTTGGCTATAAAATGGATAAGGCGGCTTGTTGATCCATTTTAGTTATTTAGGTTGAAAATCAACCTACCTACAAAAATGGAGATTGGAGGCCAACCTTATTTTGGTTAGATTTTTGCTTTTTGCTACCCACCCCAACTCCCTACTAGGTGGCCATAAAATGGGCAGCAGGTTGGTTGAAAAATTTTGGAGTTGAAAAATTAAATCCACCTCATCAAAAAGTGGAGAATTAAGACCCAACAAGTTCAACCTATTTTGCAACCCCTAGTTTTTCATACTTATCCTATTCGAGCCATTTATCACCTTTAATAAAAAAAAATATTGCTCAATTAGTTATCCAATTCAATAGGAAAATATGAATAATGATTAGCAATAAATTATAATGAATAATTAATTTATTACAATTGCTATGATTGATATATTTTCTAATAAATAACCTTAACAAAAAAAAGTGTTCACATTTAATTTTCAAAAAATATCTAATTTATTTTTTTAAATCCTATTTCAAATATTGGTCTTTAAAGCTAATATCTAGTTTTAAAAAAATTAGTATATATGATTTAATTGAAAATTAGAAATCATGATTGATAATCAATTCAGAATTAACTAGAATCAATTATATTTATCATTATAATTAGTATATTCCCTTAATAAATATCTTGACCCAAAAAGGAATGGTGGAGGGTTATATATTAAGATTCTGCATTTAAAAGGAATGTGAATAAATTAAGACTAAAAAAAACTAAGTAGTATAATATAGGTTTAATTGCTCTATGAGTTTCTATAGTTTCACTCAATTTTCAATTAGGTCCCTATAATTTAAAAATTTTTAAGTAGGTCTCTAAAATGTATGAGATTTTTTAATCAGGTTCTTACCATTATAGAAATCAAATATTCCATAAATATTCTATTTTCATCTCCCTTTCACCCCCTCATGGAAATAGAATATTCCATCTTTTATAATGGGAGAACTTGATTGAAAAATCTCATACACTATAAGGAACTACTTAAAAAATTTTAAATTATAGGAACTTAATTGAAATTGAGTGAAACTATAAGAACATGTAGAATAATTAAACCAAAATTGCATAGCATCTTAATATACCACATCACTACCAATGTCTTATAGTATAAAAATTATAGGCACGTAATTCATGTTAAGGAGAACTTTCTTATAAAGCCAAAAAAGTGATTGATGTAACGTAACAATTTTGTTTGTACTTAATTATAAATAAGTGTACAAACAAACATGCAAACATATAAATAAAGAAGTCAAATTTATTTTTGTGTACAAAATCTTGCCTCAAATTGCCATGGAAATTACTTCCCAAAAAAAATTCAAAGCATCAAAATCCAATTATAAGTGTTGCATTGAAACAATCCAAAAATTGTTTGGAAAATACAAAACAATTTCTTTAACATCTTTGCATGAAGATGCACAATAAAAATAAACCGGAGTCTAAATATGCAGAAAAAATTAGAAAAACTAAGGAGAAAAGAAAAAAGAATAATGACAATGATAACAGAAAGTGATGAGTTTTACAAGGGTAGATAACTCACAACTACAATCTATATCTAACAATGTGACAATGGAATATAATGAAACAAAGAAGAGAGGAAGAGGTTAGCACCACAGGAAAAAAAAATTAGAGCTTAAAATGAAATTAGGAAAATATTAAAATAACAATGGAAGAAAAATTTTCTTACCAATGAATGAACATAAAAAAAAAAAACAAAGATGAAAAGAAGGTGGATGAAGGTAGAGCATAAAAACCAAATAACAATGTAGAGCTCAAAGGATAAAAAAGAAAAAAAATACATTTATGACAAATGAAGCAAAAGAAATGTTAAGAATAACGTTAATAACATGATTAGTAGCAAAATTAAAAAAGAAAAAATCCAAGAGCAAAACTCTAAAGATAAAACTATTACTTTTAATCCATAAGTAAGAGACAATTTTTTTTAACAAATAATATATATAATGATTGGAAACGGCTAAATCAATTTAGAGTTCAATGTTGATTGGTCAATTTGGAAAAATAAATCTACTTTGATTGGGCTACAAATGAAAGATTTGTTCACAAAAAATCCTTCTTTTATTTAAAATTGTATTTCTATATAAAATCGGATTTACTTGAAAAATAGATTCCTCTTGTTATGACCCAACTTAGGTCATGACCGACGCATGAGAACACGTTCCCCTACAAGCCTTAGCTTACAACTTTTATAGAAAATGACGTCTCTCTATTTTCCAGACATTTTTCAAATACTAAACCTATGGCATATAATAATCATAGTTCATCCAGGACAATAGGTAGGTATTTATACATGTATACATCATGATTAGGAGTTCAATGGTCCATCATTACTACTTAATACAAGTGTAAGATAATTATAAACATGATCGTTAACTTAAGCACAATTAATTCTATCCTCCTATGACCAATTGGAGCATGTATGCATATATGATTTGTCACAAAGTAAAAGACAGGAAACCACACAATATAGGCCCATACACCACATATAGGCTCACTAAAAGGTAATGACTCAAGTCCTCTGAGCGAGATGAGCTAGACTCGGATCCACACTTGAAATCTGGGGGAACAACCATAAGGCGAGTTATGAAACTCAGGAAGGAATACCATGCTTAGAGTTAACTGAAATGAGTTCAATTAAAATGGGATAGTTAGAAGAAATATTACAAGTGATAAAACATAAATCAAATCAAGTGAGCATAAGATCCTCATACAAGCCTCTTCTAATAATAATAAAATAGAATTATGGAATTAATTCATAAAAGGAAAGTTAAGGAGGTATCTATGTCAGAACAAAATCCAAAATCAATCCCACAGGCGGCCCTCCCACTTATCCCCATGTGTTCACATGACTTCTGGCCCTCACACCCATCGTAATGCCTAATAATATTGACCCAGCCTAACATATCGGGCTAGCAATCCCGATTAGCTAAGGTTTATCGCAAGGTGCACTAAGGCTAATGGTCCTCCATTAGCTACGGTTTTTGTCAATAATACCTCCTTTAAAAATCAACTTTTCACATAATTAACTCAAGTTTCAATCTTTTTTAGGCAAACAAGAATAACCTAAAACCATACTTGATTCTCAATTAATTTTAACTTAAGAAGGTCAAATCATGTGAACTTTGTCCAAAACTAGATAATTTGAAAATGAATTTATTCCAAAATCTAGATTCAATATAACAATGTGTCAACAATAGCTACTAAACCTCACTCCATGTTCATAAAACAAATAGTTTTTCTTAGAGTACTTAAACTAATAATTGCAATATCAAGATATGGATGCAATGAGAAAAATCATTTTTCATGTTATTCCAAAATAGATAACGAATTTGCAATGTAGATATTTAAATACATGAAACTAAATACCAATTAACCAAAAACATATCATTCACTAACAACTCGATGCCAAGAGAGCAATGCTTCAAGCCTATGTTGTAGGAGTTGACAGGGTGCCTATGTGGCATATCTAGCGCACACATAACATCCAACAATCATCAATTAGTGATTGGAAACCAGAATTTCTGCATAGTTTGTCTAAACACTAAAAATCCCCAATTTAAACCCTAGGTTTTTTTTTTATGCATTAGCATCCAAATCCCAAACCCATGACACAATCTAGTTAATCTATCAAATTAGGAGTAAGATTCAACACTATTATACCTTAGATAACTAATGGAAGGAGGAAGAAGAAGTGGGTGTGGCTATCTCCTTTGAAAGCTTGGAGTTTCACCCACTCAAATAACTAAAGAGAGAAGGTGTTGTCGCAACGGGATCGCGACGGACGCGAAAAATTGTTGTTAAAATTGGAGTCGCCACCAAGTTTATTTAAATTGGAAAACATGGAAAAACCTGCTTTATTAAAAATTGGTCTTTGAAACAGATTTAAGCTTAGGAGTCGGTTATGCATAGGGAAGGGTAAGATTTTAACTCCACGCACCCCATACACACTTTACTACCTTAATTGATTTGTGCAAATTATTAATAACCTTTCAAAATATTCATTCTTATATTTTTATTTACAATAAACTTTTAAAAAAAATAAATTGAGGAACACCAAGCTGTCACAATAGGTGTTAAAAACGTGTTAACAAACCGTTACGGTTAAATTAACATTTTTTTATTCAAAATACAATATTTCAACAAATAAGTAACAAATTTAAACTAAATATATAAAGATGAAAACTTCTTGTGAATTATAAATATTTACAAATAAGATAAAAATTTATATTGATATTTTTTGCAAAAATAAAATAAAATATAAAAGAGAACATGCTTTTAAAGGAAATTTGGAACATCAAGTCTCACAATTCTGATGTCCAAATATTGAGTTAACAGCTGTAGGGCTAAATTAACTTTTTTATTGAAGTAAAATATTTCCTAAAGAAATGAAAATTAAATGAAATAAAATATCTCATAAAAAAAAAACTCATGAAAAATTTACAATTTAGAAAAAAAAATTTATAAATATTAGATTTTTTTTATTTTTATTTTTTCATACAAGATTAAAACAAAACTTATGAAAGAAAAAAAAAAAAGTCCAAACTGATAAAAAAAGCTAACCAAAATAAAAAGGAAGACATTAGATACCCAAAAGAAAAAAAAAAACTAAAGCCTAAGATCAATTTTTGAAAGGACTCTAGCCCAATCAAATAACAAACTATGGACTAGGCCAAAAACCCAAAGACCCTTGCCCCAAAATAAATACCCTCATCCTAGACCCAATCCCTAATTTCTAACCTAACTAGTGGCTGCACACAAAATGGTAACAGTACATGTAGAGATGACACAAGATGGTGGCAATACAGGGGCGGCCGGCCAGAGAGGAAGGGAGAGAACCCGCGGTGAGGGGGATGATCGCGGGTGAGCTCAGAGGTGTTGGGCTGGTGCGGCGTTGGCTGTCGCGGTTGACGCTGCGGAGGAGCGACGGCGAGGGAGAAGGGACGCGGTGGCGGCGACTTCGCGGGGTTGCAAGTGGCGGAGACGCGAAATGTGGCTCCCTAGGGTCCACGGCACTAATTGCAAATCGCGAGGGTGCTATCTCGTGGCACTAAGGGAGCACTGAAGGGAGGCTAGGCGGCGTTGTTCACGGTGTGCTGGCTTGTGGAGTGGCCGGCGCGGAGAAGCAGAACCACGGTGGTTGGCGTGAGCCCCCTTTAAGTTTCTGTTCCTTTTCCTTTGTTGCTTTCTTTTTTATTTTTGACTGGGATCTATGTTTAAATTGAGACTTTTGTTGTAAAATTGGATTGTTGATGAGCTTTGGATTGTAATTCTGGATTTAATTTGATTTGTGTTTGGCTGAGAATGTTGGATTTTTAGCTGTGATTGACTTTTGGATTGCTAAAGGGATATGGTTTTGCTTTGTGATGGGGCTTAATTTGGCAAAGAGGTGTTAGAGTCAAAAATGGTAGTGATGGCTGTGATGGGTTCAAGCTTAGGAGTCCCGTGCAATGCCCTTATTATGTCCGTGATTCCCCCATTGTGTTCGTGTTCCCCCTTTGAACACTTCCGCCTCTTCCATGTATCTAGCTCATCCAGAAAAGAATTTGTCACTTTGCAACCAAAATCATGATGTCCACCACTTCCTGACCTTTCCCATCCCCATGGCTTCACGGGTCCATGTTTTATTTTTGCAGAGGATGTATATTGGCAGGGAATGAAAAATTAGGAGAGTGATCTCCTCCTTCCCTTTTTATTTTATCTTTTATTATTATTTGTAAAACAAAATGCAATGGGCTATAATGGATTGGATTTTTTTTTATTCATTTTATGCACATGAACAAAAAATGTAAAACCATGGTAAAATGAATAGAAAAATCTAAACTGAATTCAGATTACACACAACAACAAACTATAGACAAGACTTGAAATGATTTGCAATTTCACTCATCAAAATAAAATACCAACATGAGTCTATAAATGAGCAACACTCTAAAGTATGCTAGCAAAATTTTTATTTTTGTTTTATGGGTTGGACAAAATTGAGTGTTAAGGTGTAATACCCAATTTTTTTTTGTGCTTGTACAAAATGCCCTGAGGTAATTTAACACGGAAAGTAATGATGAACCCAGTCACCACCCAAAGTAGGGCCTCTTTCTTCCATGCAAAAAATTCCCAGTTTCCCTTGATTTTAGTTGGTTTTTTTTTTTATGCTTGTCTTTGCTTATTTCTTGTATGCATATTGTGTTCAATAGCTATATGTTACTCTATACATGCAGTGTTATTTCTATTTGATGCATTTTGCATATTTATTTTTCCTATGCGTATAGGTAATGAAACAAAATGTTGAGAAATTGAAATTTCTAGATCAGCAAATAATTGACTTTATTAAGCAAATAATTGATTTTATTAATTTATTAAACCTTGCAATTTTGATATAAAAATTCATATAATTTGATTTGCACTTCGAATTCTCAACCTATTCGAGGTTTGTATATTTAATAGTAAGTTGTTGTAGATTTGGAATATCCTAAGTCTAATATGTTAGCATATTGTGTATACTCCCCACAAGACATGAAATCTTGGTCTGAAACTTGATTTAGGATTGCCATCACCCATTATATATTATTTTTATTAACCATGAGCACAATCATATTTCTTTTGTTAAAGTATTACATATAGTCTTGTGTACTTCTTAGATTGTAGTATGGTCTTACTGATAGTGTTGGCTCATCAAAATAAAGAAAAAGGAAAAAGAAAAGAAAAGTTAAATTGATACATTAACATTTCTTTCCATTCCTTGCACTTCCCCACTCCCTGTAAAGATAGGCAAGATTCCACCCTGCCAAGACCATGAAATGAGAATGATAGGCAGGATTGAAGGATGGGATAAATTGTTCATGTCCTGTTACTAACTTCACCTCAAAAAGAAAAAGAATAGCTGTCTGTCTTGCAGAAACTCGAAGGGAAGTTGAAGCAAAAATCATAGAGTCGAAGAGAGTTGAGAAATCAAAACAAAGAAAAAGGGAGAACAGCGCCATGCGGTATCTTTTCTTAGCTCTCATTATTTGAATTTCATATCCTTCATCCATTCACATATCACAAATCATGCACTCCATACAAACATCAACAGCCAGCTAGTAGACATCCATACACTATTTCCATTTCACAATCAAAAACTCAAGCCACAACCAAAAGATTATCACCGCAAACTATTAGCAAACAAACCCAACAAAGCATAAACTAAGCATACATCATTTCAGTTCAAACAGACAAAACAAAGCTAGAAAGAAGAATCCAAAAATAATTGTTCTCAGTCATTTTCAATCCACACAGTCCGTATACAAATAATACAAAACAATCTTAAACCAAACTGAAAAACTAAAAGAGAAGGAGAAAAAGGAACTGGTAGCTAACCACCATGGTCCTTCCCCCTCAGCCACGACCACCCTCCCCTCCGCCAAGCACCGCCACTCTCCAGCCTCCACGCTGGCAACTTCAACCCCCTCGGTCCTGCTTGGAAGCCACCATCTCACCCCACTCATTCCGCCTTCTAAGCCCTCAATAGTAGTGGCCTCATCCCCCTTGCTCCGCCCCCTCGTCCCTCTCCAACCGCCACCATTATCATCACCTAAAACCAAACAACAACAATCAACTCAGGAAAAAACTAAGAAAAAAGGGGGAGGGGGGAAAGAAAACCCAGAAGCAGAAAAGGGGTGAGGGTTGCGACCTTGCCGCGGCCTTCCCCTTGCGCCGCCGCGCAGAAGCTGCATTGGCGGTGTCCCGGCCTTCCTGAGCTCCCTTTCTCCCAGATCCACCCGCGAGTGTCATCACCGCGGCCTCCCTTCTCTGATCACGGCCCACCGCCGCATGCTCAGCAACCCAGCCGCTGCGCTTTCCTCTTCCCCTTACTTCCCTCCTTCCGCCTCCGCGCCGGCGGATCAACCTCTGCCCTAATCACTGCGTGCTCCTTCCTCCCCCTCCATGCAAGCGCGCAACGGACCTCTCTCTTTCCCCTCACTCCCTTGCTCTCTCTGTCTCTCATCCGCTCCCTTTCCCTCTTGCTCTCTATCTCTCTTTCTCTTTGCATGTGTATGTGAGAGAGAGCAAAATCTGTATGTGTGTGAGAGAAAGAGAGAGTACCGTGTGTATATGTGTGTGGCGTGAGAGAGAGTTTCATTTGCGTGTGTGTGAGAGAGTGAGAGAAAGAGAGAGAGAGATCAGTGTATGTGTGGTACAGCCCCAAACCCAAATGAAATGAAACTTCTAAACCGTTGGCTGAGTGGTTGTGAGGTAGTGTAGGATTTTTTTCACTAATTGATTTTTTATTGTCAACACTAACCCACATTCCAAGCCCTATTCCCTGTTGCTCCTCAATCCAGATTCCTTCCTTTTATTTTATACAAGTGTCGTCCAAAATAGTTAAAAAGGAAGCAGAAAACATAATAATAATGATAATAATAATAATGGGTAAATTCTTCAATTATTGTTCTGCTATTTCGAATTATACTATTCCCTTTAGCTAGGACAGAAGCTAATACTATTGTTTTAATTAAAAATAGTGTTACTGGAAAAGCATGCAGAAGACCTATGTGCATTTAATTTAGAGCCAAAAAGTTGTGACATAAGTATATGTTCTGGCTAAAATTTTATTGATTGTTAAGTAGTTTTGTTAGTTTGGTTAAGTCGTTGAAATAAAATAATAGTAATAACAATAGTAACAAAAATAAAAATAAAGTAAGAAAGATAAAGATACTTGAATATTTGGCTCAATTTAGTTTTAACAATCTTGTATTAATTTTCATCATATATGATGTGTATTTATTTGTGGTAATAACATTGTTGTACTATGTTGACATATTTTAATTATAACATTCTTTAAGGGACATATTGACAAGTATTAATTGTTTTATTATTTTATTGGCACTAAGTGTTATATATGATAAGGTTATGCTGCGGATTGTTTATTATGATTAAAGATTGTATGATCGAATATTATTTATGTTGTTTTTGTCTCTAATTATGATATTATAGATCTACATGTGTTCTACCATGATGATGCGAATTATTTTCTATAGATGCTTAATGTTTTTGGTCATGTTTATATACTCAATTCCTCTTCAAAGGAAATAAAAATCAATCCATCGATAAATATTTTATTTAGAACAATGTCTTTGAATTCCTCATTATACCAGAGGATATGTCGTCATAGCTAACAGCTATCAAGCCACAATTAATTTTTTCGAAAATTTTATTCTCTTTTTCTTGTTTCAATTTTATTCTTGTACATAAAATGTTGAACCATGAGTTATGATGATGGCTATGACTGTATGCTTATGTTCGCATATCTAAATAACATGCTAATATTAAAGGTGATATAAAACACATGAAAATGATCCTCTAGATTCAGGAATTAATGGTTATAAGAGGTGATCCAATAAGGGGATCCTTCAGACTTCAAGAATTAATGGTTATAGGAGGTGACCCAAAGAGGTGATCTTTTAGACTCTAGGAATTAATGGTTATGAAAGGTGATCATGTGCCCCCTATCCGCACTAGACTAGTGACTATTAGTTAGGTATGAACTCATAACCTAAAACTCTCAAGAGAGAGAGTAGGAGGGTGGTCCTTAGAAGCGAACAAGAAAGCTAAGTCATCTAAGAGTATTAAAAAGGAAAGATCAAGTCATGATAGCTTGTGTTATTTATGCCATATCGATTTATTGTGATTCTTGTGATATGTTTCATATAGTATTGACATGAATTTATAACGAGGTATGATGTACTCATAGTATTAAGAAACATGTTAAAAGACACTTCCTATAACGGCTTTTAAACTTAATAAATGAACTTTATTATGTTCATTGTTTTCATAATGAAACCCGAGGTTCCTGAAGACGAAGATGATGACACATGTTTGGAGGCAAAAGTCCTCCTACAATTCATGTTCAGGTTTCTCATCTTCCTCTCTTTTCTTTCCATTTCGTCTTCAGAAGACGATGGCTGTAACATCCTGTTGCTTTATGATTGCGGTCCCCACAAACCAACAAAGGTCTTTTCAACGACTTTGTCCTTACTCACACACTTCCTGGGAACTTCGAGGAGGTCACCCATCTCAAATTACCAAGTCAAGCACGCTTAACTATGGAGTTCTTTCATGATGGGCTACCAAAAAAAAGATGCATCTTTTTGCATAGGTAGTACCAATCAATTCATATAAGCCCCTTTAACTATCGTCTCATATCTATACACTCAGGATCCCTCTCATTCCTGTGTAATAGATTCATTCATGCACCCTCCGCTGGGCAGGAGCCGCTCCTTGTCCGTGCGCTCCGCGCGATCACTCCCTACCTCGTCCCCGCATTACTTGCCTACCAGCTTGCTTGGTTCATCCCGAACCACACCATACTGGGAGAGGTACAGGCTCTGATACCATTTGTAACATCCCTGTTGCTTTATGGATTGATGATTGTCCCCATAAACCAACAATTTTTCAGGATGCTTTGTCTTCACTCACACGCTTCCTGAGGAAAACTTCCCAGGAGGTCACCCATCTCAAAATTACTCCAAGTCAAGTACGCTTAACTATGGAGTTCTTTCATGATGGGCTGCTGAAAGAAGATGATGTAACGCCCGGATGAGGCAGGGAGTGATCGCCTTGAGAAAGCGCGAACAAGAAGCGGCTCTTGCCTCCAAACGAGGGGTACATGAATGAACCGATTACACACCCGAATAGAGGGATCTTGAGTCTGGATAGGTATGAGACTATACGTTAAGGAAGCTTATATGAATTAATTGGTACTACCTATGCTAAAAAGATGCATCTTTCTTTTCGGAGCCTATCACGAAAGAAACTCAGGGAGCGTGCTTGACTTGGGGTAATTTTGGAATGGGTGACCTCCTGGAAGTTCTTAGGAAGCGTGTAAGTGAAGACAAGCACGCTGAAGATCCGTGTTGGTTTGTGGGGGTCGGAATCTATAAAGCAGGAGTGGATGTTTTAATGGCCACATTCGTGATTTACATTGATGCCCCTACTTGGGAAATGCATTTCGATCCTACCAACCAGTAATTTCGTGGTCAATGTGTTGTCACCTGTTCATTTTCTTATATCGTCCTTTCGCACACCGTTACCAACTTCTGGTTTCAACTTGCTACTCATTTCACTCATGATTTTATTTTCGAGTGCGCTTGTCCGCTACCAAGCACCTCCTCATGGCCACAAGGGCATCCGCCATCCGTGACTTTCCGCTTTACACAACTCCGATCACCCCTCAACCTATCGACCCATGTTCAGATCCGTCTGAGGAGTCTTCTTCCCAACACTCTTCAGTAGTTCCGTTCCTACCATTCCCAGGGATGTGGGAAGGGGTAAAGATGAGAGGCCACAGGATGAGCGGCATGAGGGGCAATCCAACACGCTAGTAGAGGAGCCACCTGAAGTTGGGGAGCTCATGTTCATCTCGTGGGTCGAATCGCTACCCCTTCGACCCCGCTCACGTGCCTAGCTACCTTCCCCCTATTGAGAGCGTCGTCAGGAGGTGATCTTAGTTTCTATGTATATACTGTTTATGTTTTCTGTGATGACTTAATCTGCCAACCCCTGATGATGGGCATAATACTATCTTAGTGGTTTGTTTTGGTACAAGTCATGGAACGGTTAATGTTTGTGCTACCTATATGTATATATATGATGGTGTGATCATATTTATAAGGCCGTTGTGTTTATATTTTGTATATGCCCGTAAAGAGTTTCATCTTCCCTTTCTGTCATGATAGATAAATGACATGCTTTATACGCGCTCACGTATTGTTTTAAAAAATTCAAAAAAAATTTTACCCGTATTTTACTGAGTATTTCCAAGTCAAAAGATAAGAACTGAAATAAAAGAGTAATAACTAATAATTAACTTGAACGCGCCCTAGGCGTGTTAGGTTAAATATTAGGTGTTACAGAGGGCGTAGCTATTGGCATCACAACAGTAGTAAAGTCAATCGGCGAGGTGGTGGTGGAGGAAGGCAATGGGGGTGGTGGTGGCTGTTGAAGAACGAGAGGGAGAGAGCTTGATAGAGGAGGTCGCATTTGCGGTTTTGTAAATGAGAAGGAGAGAAAAAAATAGAAGCCGTGGGTGTGTGTTGGCTTGTGTTGGACTGGGTTGTCTCAATGTTCACTTATTTACATTTCTTAATTTTATGTTAATGAACATAAATGTAAATAAAGAAGTGCCCTATTTGGCTTCAATTAAAATATCATAAAGTTAAAATCTCAACAAATCAGAATCTAAATTTTGGATTTTAGTTCAAGTTTAGGAATTTCTAAGATTTTATAAACTTGTGGGCTAAAAGTGAGAGGCTTAAAGATTTTTTAAAATTCATTAAAAATCGTCCTTTAATACATTTTCATCTTAGGAACAATTATTGGACTTTTGATTCCAAGAAATGGATTCTATCATATAGCCCTCCACGAAGTGTGTTCTAGACTTTAGTAAAATTCAGGACTTGGATAGCAAATAAGGGTAACTAGTACCATTCTAGTTCAAAATAATTTTCTAGCCTTTTTTTTATATATTTAGAACTAGGGTATTACACCTTTTAAGAAAAATAAATCTCATTTTTATATATGATTTTTATATGTAAAAGTCAATCAATTCAATGTATAGCTGTGCTATACTATAATTTTTTGTTGATCATTTGAAAATTGAAATTATTGTTAGCATTAAATGTTATCATATTCTTTTATGTCTTTTAGGCCTAGTAAATGAATCCTTAATTATTGGTAATTAGAATGACCTAATTAAGTGTCAAATTAAATCTATCAATTAGATGAAATTAAATACTAATACTAATCATTTACATTTTAAAATCTAATTTTATTAAAAATATTGTAACGTAAATCATTTGCATCCTATTGCTATAAATAGAAAATGATGGTTTTATCATCAAATGATTTTATTACCAATATTTCAGATTTTTACTAATACTTGAATCATATTCTTATAAAAAAATGATTGTATTAAAAAATATGAATCATATTCCTATAAAAAAAGAGATTTATTTAAAAATCAGATTTTAACAATATTTAAAACTTTTACTAACATTTGAATCCTATTCCTATCAAAAAAATTCTGAATCATATTCCTATAAAAAAATAATTCATTTGAAAATGATATTCCTATTAAACTAAATATTTAATATATGATTTTTGTTAAAAAATCTAAATCATATTGCTATAAAAGTTAATGCAATTAATGTTTTTTCATAAAATAATATTTGAATCCTAATCCTATAAAAAAATCTAATTCATTTGAAAATCAGATTCCTATTAAATTAAATATTTAGTATGTGATTTTTATTAAAAAATCTAAATCATATTCCTATAAAAATTGATGAGTTAATGTCTTTTCATAGGCGGGAAATGTGATACCTTAGGTCCACATGTTCCTATATAAGTCTAATACAACCTAGGGTCCCGGGACCCACCCTGTTGTCTGAAAGCTCTCACAGAGAATCAACAAAAATGTAGAAGAGGAATTTTTGAGACCACTATAGGTTTAGAGACCACTATAGCGGTTGGTGGTGCAAGTGCACCATGTGGGCTTCAGGTGACTGCTACAGTGTTGGGGTCATTGAGTGGACAGCTAGCCCGCCTCAATGTCAAAATGGGTTCAAAATGACATAGTTTTATTTAATGACCTATCAACCTATAAATACGCACCCATTCACGTTTTTCCCAAACCAAAACCCTAGCTCTCCTAAGCATTTCCCACCCTTTCACTTTCAAGGTAAAAGATTTTTCATGGTTTGTTTCCTTTCTCTTCATTTCTCTATATTCATGAGTTAGGGTGTTTATGTGCTTAGTTGTTGTCAAATTTGGTACTCCCCAAATGTCTTTAGAGCTCATGGATGCCGTGCTTCTACACCTTCTACATATAACTAAAATTTTAAAGAAAATGATACATTATTCAAAATATTATTTTGTATAATCTATTTTTATGCTTTATTTTCTTATAAATTAAAAAGTTATGTATTATTTCCTTCTCATAACCTTGCTTTTATTATTTTTTTTGTGTTAGAGTATAAAAATGTAAATTTTAAATTAGATATATTATAACATGTGTCATTGTGTGTTGTGCAAAATTCGACATGTGTGTCGACACGTAGACACGGCATTCAAACGTGTGTTGCTTCATAGCTCGGGATCCATTTGTGTTGTCAAGAAGACCCAAGATGCAGAAAGTCAGGAAAAATGCAGAAGAGGCATTTCTAAGGTTATAGCAATATATATATATATATATATATATATATATATATATATATATTGAAGTAAAGTATTATATTTATAATTAATTATTAATATAATTTTATTCTTATGGCCCAAGACACCCAGTATATTTGCATGCTTTTAAAACATATTTAATGTATGCTTTAAAAACATTTACAACCATTGATTTTGATTTTTTTGTTCCAAATAATGCGTTTATTTTAGATTTTGAAAAAAGTGACTATGAAAAATAAATTTTATATATAATTAAAAAAGCTGAAAATTAATTTTTTTAATTTCAATTATTTTTTAAAAATTATTCAAATATACTAAACATGGTTTTATTTGAATGAAAAAAGTGATTATTTACCAAAATAATTACAAACAAATGCACCCTAACTTCAGCCCATAGTAAAGAAAATGATTGTTAATATTTCTGGAGCACATATTACATGGGTAAATTACACTCACCTTCCTTGAGGTTTGTGAAAATGTCATACCCCCTCTATTTGTCCTACACTCACATCTCTCTGTTGTCAAATTTTAAGTAATTATATTCAGTTTCACTTCTCATTCACATAACACTGATAATAAACTTAATAGAATGATATTTTTGTGATATTAATTATTTTTAATTAATAAAATTATAAAAATATCCTTAAATTTAACAGAGGGATACATGTATTTTTTATAATTTTATTAATTAAAAATAATTAATATCACAAAATGTCATTATGTTAATTTATTAATAGTATTCTGTGAATGAGAAGTGAAATTTAATATAAACACTTAAAATTTGACAAGGAGATGAGTGTCAGTGGATAAATTGAAGAGTGTAAGTTACATTTTCACAAACCTCAGAGAGATGTAAGTTACCTGCTATATATACTACATGATCATGAAAAAATTTCTGCAAATCTTTCCTTTCCTTTTTAGTTTTCACCGGTCAACTGCAGTTACGAGATCAAAAAACGACGCCTGTTTGCATCGCCGTCTTGCGTTTCACAATCATTAACAATTTTACCACCACCCTTTTCCCCTGCGAATCGCCTAGTCTCAACTCTACGAAGCCCAACACATGGACACCGCAAAGAACGATGAACCGCAAAATCAGAATCGCGATGAACTCGCAGAGTCCCTCAACGATCTCTTTAGCAGCGTCTGCACCATGGTCAAATCGGAGCTTCAGGTGAAAAACCCTACTTCTCACCTATTCCGTTGAACAACAACAACAACAAACCATATAAAACAAAAAAAAAAAATCGGAAAAAATGCGGCATTTTCTTGAAATTCAACCGTGACAACGATTTTGTGTCTGTGTTTAGGGAACTAATAATCAAATGGAGCTGTTGGAGAAGATGAACGTGAGGGTGGCGGAAGAGTACAAAGGTTTTGGTGACGTGGCTTCAGGGCTGAGGGTATTTGTGGAGCAGTTGAAATGCAAGAGTGGTAGCTTCAATGAGTATGTTGAACAGATTGATGCCATAGAGAAGCAGGTCACTGAATTCGAAGCTGTGGTCTCTGTGCTTGACAAATATGTGTCTTCGTTGGAATCTAAAGTGCAGTCTGTGTACCAAACTAGGATTCATCGCCCCCCTCCTAATTAGATAGCATAAATGTGCGTATATCAGATTTGGCTAATTTGGTTATATAGTCGTTTTGAGTGGTTAGTCTTGTGCTGTGACTTGTGATAGAGGCGAGGTTGTGTTGAAACATGCCAAGGCTTGTATTTTAGCCATGAAATCAGTCAAGTCACAGAACAATTTGATTGGTAATCTTTGGATGTCATTAATTGAATTGATAGTTAGTAATCTTTTTTTTTTCCAGAGAGACATGTTTTATGTTAGTTATAATCATTGCTTTGTTTATTCTCAAGCCTAATGTAATCGTATATCTACTGTCTGTTATCTCTATCTTGAGAGTAACTCCTAGAGTGACTCCTTGTAATGCTCTGGTGGTTTAACTCTACTAAGCATTCCGTCGTCATGGCTCTTCTGGGCGCTGCAAATTTGTGCTTGCTCTTATGGGAGAAAGCACAGTTGGTTTGGACCTGGTGGCTGATTTGATCGTTGATGTACTTCTGCTCTTCTTCTTCATCAATTGTTGAGGTCCTTCTGTTCTACCTATATTTAATATTTGTAGTTTACTTGATATAGTATTCACTTAACTTCATGATTTCATAAACAGATTTTTTTTTTCTAGTCTATTCTCGGCAATTGTAACTTTCTTTCCAAGGGTGGGTTTGGTTAAGGTGTAAGATTGGGGAAAAATTTTGTGAATGAATGTCATATACAAAATTACACATATAATTCATCCATGCAATTTTTTTCTGATTTTTAACCTTTAACCAAACACTCTCAACAACACACACACCCTGAGGGTCTATTTGGTTAAAGGGTAAAAATAACTATAAATTTTCCATGATTGAGCTCCATATATAATTTTACACATAAAACTCAATCAAGGAGGAATAGGAAGTTGATAGTAGCAGAATGGTGACCTACGGTGCCAATCCCCAATATAAGGAAATGGCCTTTAGGAGGAGGATTGCTAGCATAAAATTTTTCTATCCTGCTGTATATTGGTTACTAGCATGAAAGAAAGTACCAATATCCATGTAGCCTATCCCATCTAGTGGGGCAAGACTTACTAGTAGTAGTAGTAGTTGTTGTTGTATCATCCTTGCTAGATTCATATATGTGGCATGGGATACATTAGGATTAAACATTTTGTAGAATAGATATAAGTATCATGACGCCATATTTAGCATTTCAGTTCTCTGTGCAAGGCCATGTTATATTAGATTCATTCAATTACCCATTTCTGTACTTAACTGTAAATTTCTAGATTTAATAAATGCAAAGATGATTTCCTATCTCTGAGAGATTACAATGATTAATGGGAGGAAGTAGAGGACATAAGTAAGTTTCTATTATTATGTTTACTGGTGTTCACTCATTAAACTTTTGCTTTATTTGAAGATTTTGGTGCTGCTGTTGAAGCAAAAATTGATATATACCAGGAAGAAAATGCTGAGAAAATAATGATTAATGAGCCCAAATGGTATCTCTGAGGAATTGAGGATGGTACATTGTTTCAGTCCATTCCATATATGCCTTTACAAGTCTTTATGATTTGTAGAATCATATAATCTTTTTTAGGATATCAACCCTTAATCACAAGAATAATGAAATGTAAGTTTGTTATGCAAGTGTTGATTTACTATGAACTTTCTTATTGTATTGTTATGCTGATAATAATGAAACAGGCTGAACAATTAGCTGCAGCTTTGGCAGCAAGTAAGGACCAACCAGTACAAACTGATGCTGAAGTGGTTAGGGTTATTTTGCTAATTTTTTTCATTGCTTACTCTTACTTATTTGGCATGAATTATTGAACTTAAATGAATTTGATCTATTATTTGAGACTGAATTTCTTCAATTTTGTCATGTGACTTCATCGTTTAGAAATTACAAGCATTTGATAGCCCTTTGATGAAAACAACTACTTCCTCTGTTTCATATGTGAATCATGATTTCCCTTAAATTAGAATTCAGTGGCCTTTTGACATACATTTAACAGGAAAATATATAATAATTGAAATACTGAATAAATGAATAAGGGCCAGTTTGTTTAAGTTTTTATATGAAAAAATCACTCTTTCATTTATAAGACGTGTATGAAAAAATCTAGAATAATTAAATAAACCTTTTAAAAAAAATTTAAATCTGCCTTTTTCTTTTTCTTTTGAAAAATGCTATTCAAGTGCTTTTTTAATAAGCTCAAAAGAGTAGCTCCTGAAAAAACATTTCTACAAAAGTTACAGCACAAAAGCTCCTCCTTTTTTGCTTAAACAAATGCATGGTATAGTGCCATAATTTTTTTTTCCCTTTTTTCTTAATACTTATTTTTGTTAACAAATACAAAGGCAATTTTTTGTTTTGATAAAAAGACAATGAAATGACATTATCATTAACATTAACAAGCTGCAGGATGTTGAGAGTGGAAGTAAAGTATAGAATAGTTGATACATTTGACTTGGATTTTGCAGCAGATAAGATGGCAGAGAGAAGTGGTCTGACTAAGGTTGCAGCAAAGGTTTCATTCTATCTAATACAGCAACTCCAAAATATGGTCTCACTGGTTCGGTTTCTCATGGTCTTGTTTTAGGTTGCTCTTGCTAGTTTTTATCGTTTCTCATTATGGAAATGAAACTAGAATCGGATTATGTGAAGAATGGAACACACACACACACATACATATATATTAAGTTGTGTAAAAGCATAATTTGTAAGTTTTACACATAATTTGCTAGTAGTTATGTGATGCCAGTAGTGAGATTTTTAATGGGAGACATTTTCAAACAATTCTGTTTTGCAAGTATGGTTAATACTTGAATCCTTGAACCTATCTTCACTGATTAGTATTTAGTACCAACCTAAAGTCTGCATGAAGCCATGTTCTTTCCTTTTAGTGGGTTTGTTTGGTTTGGATTTTTTGTTTGTTTTCGTCAGCTAGTAGCCAATATGTGCTACTCTGCACGGTATATTGTTTTTTTTCTCCCTTGAATATTTCGTTTGTGCAACCTAGTTATGGAGCAGATGTGCATATATGCAATAGGCTAACTTTCTCTGTTCTCTTGAAACAGGCTGCAAACCAATATTCCCAAGCATCACTTGATGCTGTTCCCAAGTGAGGGACAATATGCACCTACATTTCCAGGGGAGTAACGTGTTGGGTTATGTGGGAGATGGATGAACTATGAGGCTACTAACTGAGCAAGGAGCAAGGAAGGATTAGCAGGAAGGGAGCACTTGAAGAAGCTTTGGAAGCATGTGGGTTTATCGAAACACGTATCCAAGGGAGGCATGCTAATTCCATTGTCACGTAAGCTATACACAATGGATATTTTGATGTTAATGCTGCAGAATGTAAGATTTGTTGCCTCTTTTGTTTTGTCAACCATGTTAAATTTTGTAAGGTGAGGCTTTAGAACTTCAGACCCAAGAGATGGTCAAATGGATCAGAATTCAGAACCCAAATTTCTCTGGTAAATCAAGCACACAATCAAACAGCCGCAGAGAGATTTTGAATGCGTTTCACAGAATATTGGAAATGTGGAACCAAAGACTGAAATGAAGAAATGAGGCAAATAGCATCTGTATGGTCTCAGAAAATTGTTTTCATTGTCCATTTTCAATCTGTTCCCTTTTTCTAGGATCATGTGAAAAAAAAAATGGAAACTATTATTTTCTTCATAAAATTTTGAACACAAAAAATAAATTGAAAACAAAAAATGAAAAAGTAAAAACTATTTTCTAATACCAATCAAACTTTAGAAGCTAGACAAAGTGGACGATTATGGTGAAAAATATTTAATTTAGTTATTATTTATATTTATTTTTAGTTATTAATACCTGAAATATAAAATAAAACTTATACAAATATTTATTTAATTTTTTTATAAAGTTATTTAATTATATTAATACCCACAAAATAAGAAATTTGGTGGCTTCATAGGCTCCAATGCTAGTTTGATTTAATAGTGTTATGACTATTTAACACAAGATAAATAAGGGTATTTTTGCCGCTTTTATATTTAATTTTTTAAAAAATTAAAATATAGTCCTCATAAATATATGTTGTTTTGATTTTGGTCTTTTTCAAATTTTTGTTTTAATTTTGATCCTTCTTTAATTCATTATTATGTTTTTGTTCCTTTTCCTTCAAACTTGATATTAAATGGTGATAAAGATAAGGACCAAAAGAACATTTTTAACATATTTATAATGACTAAATATATATTTTAAAATATTTATAAAGACCAAAATTGGAGCAATAGGGACCAAAGACAAAGATGGATAAAAAGAGAGAGAAAAACCAAAACAAAAATTTTAGAGGGATTAAAAATAAAAGGGCTAAAATCATATTGAATTATTTTTAAAATTACCACACTTTTACCATTATTTTTCATGTGCCATGGAAAACGGATTCATAACTCTAGAGGTGGATGGTATATATAAATCAATAAAGTTTTGGAGATGTGATTGTAAATTTTGCAAAATATTTAAGATAGTGTTTGTTTGTTGTCCTTGTACATGAAATATATGAATAGAGATAGAAATATTGAGACAATAGAGATAGTAGAAGATGAAAATATAAATAATAAATATGTATAGGGGTATTATTGAAAGATAAAAGTATTAAATTTTTATTCTTTCTATCCTATTTCCATATTTAGAGATACAAAATTATATTTTCTATTGATGTTTGTTTTTATTACTAAATATGTTTGTGTCTCTAATTTTTCTGTATTTCTCAGAGATAATAAATAAATGCTATCTAAGAGAGGTTGTAATTTTCTCCAAAACAAAAATTATGTTTCTTTTTACATCTCTTGAATTATATTATATTTGGATTTGTGGAGTATGCTAGAGTGAAATATATTGTAGAATAGAGGGAAAAATATTAAAAATAATAGAGAAAATTTGATGGAATGACTATCTCTATTCCATTAAACAATAGAAAAAATTAAAATCTTCCATTTAATTCCACCCAACTCGCCCAATGCAAGCATGCGCAAAAGTTGAAAAATTGAAATGGGTTGCAGCCCCAAACTCTCACTGTCACCTGGTTCCTTTTTCAGTCACCCATTCATTCAGTTTGATGCCCGTTGAAGATTGAACGGTTCCAGCTTCTTCCTTCAGCTTTTTTGAAAAAAAAATAAAATAAAATAATGGTCCCCAGTTGCATGTTTGGTGCATGCACTGCCATTCTTTTCTGATCCACAAACTCAAAAAAAGCATTAGAGAGCCACTTTTTGCGTGGCCTCACCTTTACAACACGTTCGCCATATTCATAGGCACTGTTTGTTGTGAAGGCTGTGCCATAGTACTGTTTCTATTCTGAACTGCACACGTTACCCGGGTTTTCCTTCACTCCAAACAACATAACAACTTGTTTCTCTCTCCACAACTATTTCTTTTTTAATTTTCACTGTACAATGTCTCTAACCATCAAAATACATCTAGCTTCCCACCTCAACCTCAACCATGCAACCAAGATCATAAGCAGCAACAACACTTGTTCCAACTACAACACCAAGATTCGTCCCAAACCCATTTACCACACCAACCCATTGGTCATCAGAAGGTGTAAAGCTAAGCCAATACTGAACTCAGGTGATAGCCATTGTTCTTCTCATGGATACTTTAAAATGGGTGCATCGATGCCAATAGTCCAATACTCGTAATATGCTTCTGCATTGATACTTATGGTAGCTTTTCATTTTTTTTCAAAATTTATCGTCTTTAAAGATTTGTTATTTAAAATATTTAAGCTAGAAAATCAAATTTTGTCAATATCAATTGCTTTTCTCTATTTATATTATCATTTATGTGATTTCTCCGGTACCTGTAAAATTCATAGATACCAATATTTTTTAGATAATTTGTGATTAAAAATTTGACACCTGTTCCACTAAAATAATTATGATTAAATCATAGGAATCAAAAGGTTATTGGTGCCGCGAGGTACCTAAATTTTATCAAGAATTTACTCTCCTGTTATGTAATTATGATAGTTTGTTGAACATATATTTCCGTATCGTATTATATAGTATTAAATACTCGTACTCGTACATGTGCAACATAGGTTGTGATAACATGATCAAGAGCTCGTTGATAGAGGCTGATGGTGGGGCATTGGTGGATCTTGTGGTGCCAGAGAGCCAGAGAGGTTCAAAGATGTTGGAGGCTGAGTCCCTGCCAAAGGTGCAGCTCACAAGGATTGATCTTGAGTGGGTGCATGTGATAGGGGAAGGATGGGCTAGCCCATTGAGAGGGTTCATGAGGGAGAATGAGTATCTGCAGAGTTTGCATTTCAATTCACTGAGGATGGAGGATGGTTCTGTGGTGAACATGTCACTCCCCATTGTGTTGGCCATTGATGATGAGACCAAGGGGATAATTGGGTCCTCTCCACATGTGGGGTTGCTCGGGCCTGATGGAGATTGCATTGCTATTCTCCGAAGGTTAGTCTTCTCCTGGCATTTTTCTGGTTATGGTTGATTGTTCAATTTTATTTTATTTTTATATGAATTGTTGTGTGTGTTTTAACGATTAGAAGTGTCCAAAATGAGAAATTTTTGTGAGTACTTCCATCTTAAACCCAGAATAGGCTCTATTTGATTTTTGTTTTTATTTCCTTATTTTCAGTTTCTATGTTCTGTCTTGACTATTTTATTCGCAAAATCTTGAAAACAAAACACACAGGAACAGATACCAAACCGACCAACATTGCAAAGAATATTCCTATAAATCTTTTCAGCTGCAAATTGGGGTTGTTTCAACTTGTCAGGATTGAGCCACTTAGTTTAAAAGACTTAGGTTTGATTCTTCAGTTAGCAATTCCCTTGGATAGATGAACTCATCACTGGGGCGTGTGGTGTGCAGTTAGGGAATCCATCACAAATGTTAGGAACTCTCAGTCAACAATTTGCAGGCAAGCATGTGTTAGGAAGTTGCAGCTGATTTTTGAAGCACCTATCACAAATCCATACTTGTTTTTGGCACACAGGGCATTTTACTTTGCCCTCATATGGGTAGCATAATTCCATTGAGCAGGTAAGACACCAAAGGAGAGTCAGGTTTATCTGAAGATTTAAGGGAACAGGGGGTGAAAAGGGATCAAGGGTAGTTTGTACTTAGTTGGGAAACTTGAATCATTTGCAGCATTTCAATTTGTGCCTTCTGACATGGAGCTAAGCTAAATTTTGAGTATATGAAGAGCAACTGTGCTTCCTGTATGCCATATAAGATTGAACAATGAGCCTTGTGTGCTTGGATTGTAGATTTTATATAGGTATAACCCTTGTATGAAGGTGAAGCAAATGGCGAGCGATAAGCTAAGTCAAAAGCAAAGCTCATAAAATACAACCATTGACCTACCTTGGAATACATGTTTTTCACTTGTCTCATACATGTTTTTCACTTGTCTCATGTGTTAATAGTTGGGTGATCAGTGTTCTTACCTTCAATTTTCAGTATTCTGCTTTGCTTTAATTGCATATGATAAGTATTTTTAGATGTTATCTAGAATAAAGATTATTTGAAGGGTTTGGTTCTCAAGACAAATTCTTTTCATGGTATATCGTAGCTTTCCTTGACCATTCAACTTCTTTGCAGTGTTGAAATCTACAAGCATAACAAGGAAGAAAGAATAGCTAGAACTTGGGGAACAACTGCTCCAGGGTTGCCGTACGTTGAGGAGGTCATTACTTCAGCTGGGAATTGGCTTATTGGAGGAGATTTGGAAGTGCTAAAACCTATCAAGTATAATGATGGCCTTGATGACTATAGACTCTCTCCCAAACAATTACGCAAAGAATTTGATGAGCGTAAAGCTGATGCAGTTTTTGCCTTTCAGTTAAGAAATCCTGTGCATAATGGTCATGCTTTATTGATGAATGATACTCGTAAACGCCTATTGGAAATGGGCTACAAAAATCCAGTTTTATTGCTTCATCCTCTTGGAGGTTTCACGAAAGTTGATGATGTACCCTTGGTTGTCAGGATGGAACAACATAGCAAGGTGATTCCCATTGTTCTAATGCAGCATTAAGTGAAAATAATGTGCCATGTGCTATTTGAATATATGCTGAAATAACCTCACAATTCATCAAATGTCATCCAATATCTGCAATATATTCATTAGTCATTTCGCTGTCCATGAAATTTCATCTAGTCATTATCAACTTTTGTTTCTTCTTAGGTGCTAGAAGACGGTATTCTTGATCCTCAGACAACCCTAGTTGCCATATTTCCATCACCTATGCATTACGCGGGCCCAACTGAAGTACAGTGGCATGCCAAGGCACGGATAAATGCAGGTGCCAACTTCTATATTGTTGGTCGAGATCCTGCCGGTATGGGTCACCCAACTGAAAAAGGGATTTATATGACCCTGATCATGGGAAAAAGGTGCTCAGCATGGCTCCTGGCCTTGAGAAGCTCAACATTTTGCCATTCAGGGTAAGTGGTTCTTGCTCCTCTGTACACTCTTTCAATGGTGTGTTATGTTCTTCATGATGCTCTCCTTCATATTTCAATGGTAACTTCTTCATGATGCTGTCAAGCATATTTTAAGCTTTCATTGACATTGATGCTTATTGAATCAAATCTGGTGCTTAGTGATGCATACCATGTCTCCAATTGTTTGAGTTGGGAAACAACATAAAATTTCCAGACCATTAAGTCATGAAATTACTTTCATAAGTTTAATATTTTACCAAAAGTTTTAATGTTGATGAATTGTGGCAAGACTGGACCAATAGTAAGGCAAGAACAGAAAATAAGGCACGAAATAGAAAACGGATATAGTTTATTATTCAATGGTTCCCCTTAGATCAAAGTGACCTAGCTGTAGAAGATGAGGCAAGGTGCAACTCAGCCACAGGGTATTAGAGAGACCTTGCACTCTCCTCATTCCTGCTAAGTCCTTTCCTTACTTTTTCTCTCATTTTTATTCTCTCTTTATGCAGAATTGCTAACTACATTCACAATGAGTCAAAATCAGTTAGTTGGGATGTGATCCCTATTGGATGTCTATTTTCGCTAATGTACACCCTTCCAGTTAATTGTCTTTTATCAAATTGTTTGTTTCATTCTGTAACTGTGCACAGCATATTTATGTATGATATTGATTGTTGCCATGTTTTCCATTTTTAAATTACAGGTGGCAGCTTATGACACTAGGGAAAATAAGATGGCATTTTTTGATCCTACTCGTGCTAAAGATTTCCTCTTCATTTCTGGAACCAAGGTAATTGATTCCCAATCATTCAGTAATGTATTTCCAGCTCCATTTACCTTAAATTTGGATTTTCTCAATAATACCTAAGTTGTTATTGCATAATGCATAACTATATAGTCAATGTTATCACAAGAGGCTAGTGTCAGGTCCTGGTTCTTGCTTATTGTTTGTTCCTTGAACCTGGAAGCAACTTAATCGAAAGTAATCTGCATATTAATGGATTAGAACTACTGAATTAAGGCAGTGTGCGGCATTGCAATTTTCACTAAATTGTGTATGTTTTATCTTCAAATATATATATATGCAATTAAAGTATGTATTTGTAAAATTTTAGTAAAATTATATTAGTTCCTGTTGTATGATTTTGCTCATGTAAGATCATGTTGGTTCCGTTTACTTATTTCATTCACATCTATCAGCAAGTTGGTTTGAGTCCTCTGACAAAGAGGACTGTTCTTTACGACATTTTATATTTATTTCGGTGATTTATTTTCCAGATGCGAGCTTATGCAAGAAGTGGGGAGAATCCACCAGATGGTTTTATGTGCCCAAGTGGATGGAAAGTTCTTGTCAAGTATTATGAAAGTTTGCAAGCAGAAGAGACATCACAACATCCTGCAGTGTTATCTACTCAGACATAACCCAAGTTTTGCATTAATTGGCTCCTAAGGAGGAGTGCTAGAACTACAGTTCTGGGAGTGCCAATTTTTATGCATGGTCTCCCAGCTTCATGATCAATAATTCAGCAATGCGCAAGCATATTAGAATCTTTTTTTGTAATATATTATTGAATTATCTGGTCTTTTTCTTATAAATTACAATGATTGAAGAATTGTTGTGGTGCTTCAGGCATAACTGCATATGAAATCCCGTATCTAGTCTGAGACTCTCTGAACGGCCATTTCATTCTAAGGGATAGAGAAATTCAGCAAAGCCATGGTGCTGATGGCTTTCTACCAAGGGTATAGATGAACAAGCCAGAAAGTGGCCATGAGAAAACACTACCAGGAGAGGACAACTAAAAGGGAAAAATAGAGAAATGTGGTCACAATGTTAATGTCCAATGTCTCATTCAGTTGATCACATGGGCAGTTGTGAAGTACGGTTTGGTTTCTGTTTTCTATTTTCAAGATTCTGGAAAGGAAATAATAAAAATAGCAAAAATAATAACATCTTATTTTCTATTTTTATTTTCTATTTTCATTATTTTCTTTTCAAAATTCTGAAATCAGAAAAATATAGAAAATGAAAATACAAACCCAATAGACACTTTGAATTCAGAAGGCTTTTTTCCTTCAAAATTAAGAATTCGAAGTTAGGCCAAAATGCCTATTGCACCTCATTGAGTGCTCGGTTCCACAGCCTTAGCTTGCTAATATGATTTTGTTACTTCGATTCTTCCCTATATCTTGCTTATGTTCTGGTACATAATGTCGCTTAAAGTGTGTTATCTTAGAAGGCCACACTTAGGCCCATTATATAGCCTATCAAGTCTGTTATGCCAACCTATTAAGAATTGTATTGTTTGATACCTGTAAAATATCAAAAGTGAGAGTTGAACTATGTACCTTCAACACATAACATTCAGCTAGCTACTAATCCAAACAACATTCCTATCATATAAATGCATAATATTATATTTTAAACCTTTATTATTTTATTTCATTTAAAATTCACTTTTAAACCCTACTCACCTACTTATCACTAGTGTGCCGCCTCCCTTTTTTTTACCTTCAACAGACTCCTGATTTCAACCCCTTCTCCTCCTAACCCAAAAAAAAAGTCCCTTCTCCCCATCAACCATGGGTGCGTTTGTTTATGATTATTTTGGTAAATAATCATTTTTTTTATAAAAAAAAATATTTATTCATATATTTGGATAATTTTTAAAAATAATCGAAATTTCAAAAAATCAATTTTCAACTTTTTTAATTATATATAAAATTTAGCTTTCATAATCACTTTTTTCAAAATCTGAAACAAATGCACCCATGTCTCTTTCTCTAACAACCCCTTCTCCCATCAAGCCTCTATTCCTTCTGTTGCCAGATCACCTCATCAAACCTCCAGCCACAAGTCCACAACTATTGCTTCACAACTGCCTCGCTAGACTATCGTGTGCAATGCCTTGCCAGGCGTTCATAGCCATCTCGCGACTGTTGTGTACTACCACATCACAATCGGCTCGTCATGGTGTTGCCCTCTACCATCGTTCTTGTCATTGATCAAGGTGGTGGGGTATTTATTATGAGTTCTTAGATAGGGGTAAACCGATGTGCTACTAGTGTTTTCATGTGTTTATGTGACAATTTTTAGGTTATTTTGACTTCAAACTATTGGGATAGGAAGAATATGGTGATCAATTTTTTCTTTTCCTTATCGTTGGTTCATTTAGAGTTTTTTTTAATATTGATAATTACACAAAGATCATATGATCATATATTGAAACTGAGGTTTGATGAATTTGTTGTCTAGCTGAGAATGAATGTTGAAATTGGTTGTTATTTCAGATTATTGATCCTCATTTTATGGCATGTTTTTTTTTGAAATGTTATAAATTATAAGCTTTGTTAATAAGTTTTAGGATAATTAAGCTTGTGAATAGGTCAGGTTTAGACTTAAAATAAAGCCTATAATGCCCATAGGCCAGGCTTAGGCCAATGAGTTATAATACAGGCCCAGCTTGTTAAGGAAAAAGCCTAGCCTGCTTGGCCTTTGACCTTTAATTACTTGAAATAAAGATATTGTAGTATGAACCAAGTGGAGCTAATATATATACAACTTGAATAAGCTAAGTTAATAAATATCAGCACCTTAATAGTTCTTATTAAATAAATATCATGTTTATGAATGCATGAATGATGTATTAGTACTTTATTGACTTAGAACATCTAAGTTGAGTACAATAAGTTTATACTAGAATTCCCCATGTAATTATTGCTTTTAGTTGTTTTGGGGGAAAATGTTGCTTTGTTAAATTTCCACACCTAAGCCTTACGTGTCTTACATTTTCTCCATATTGTTCGTAATTAGAAACCAAATTTGAGTGTTTACCTAACATATTTTGTAAACTCCAATATGTATATTTCAACTGAGGATTTGAGACTTTTCCATTTAAGTGGGAATACAAATTTAGCTTTGGCATCTCTTCATCGTTATTGGAGTCAAGTTTTATAAGTAAATCTCCATATATTGCATTTGGATTGAGTATTTTTAGAGAATAATATAATATTTGATGGGATTTTAAATGACTTGGTATAAAATTCTTTATTTAGATATTAATATAAGAGAATTTTCAAAATTTCAAGTATTTTTATGAGGTATTCTCAATATTTAAAAAAGTGAATTTCAAATTTTCTCTCATCTTTGTCTCATAACTCTCACTCTCTCAAGTTTACTATTATTTATCAATCACGACTAGCTCACCCGACCCATCATCAAGTCGCTGCGCTGCCCACTTGCCACCCACCCACCACCAATCTCCAATTATTGGGCATCACTCGCATGTTGCATCCCACCCATAGAGAATGTGATACAATTTCATTATACAAACAAAGTATTTTATAAATGAAGTCATTTAATTATCTCATCCAAACAAAAGAATTTGAAAATGAAGAGAATTCAATTGAAACAATTAAAATTCCTAGCATTTTAAATTCCCTAAAATCTAAGAATATTTTATCCAAATGCAACATTAGTTTTGTTACTCCAAATCAGGACGATAATGGAAGTAGGTAGGCAGGGGCCTTGGCCACCCCCTCCTCTCAATATTTTATTAATATTGTTACAAATAGTAATAGAGGGATAAAAAATCCAAAGGCTGGCCCATCTCAAAAGGCCCACCACTAAGGCCCAAGATGGCAGAATCCAAGGGCAAATCCACTCGTTGGTCCGAGAACACAAATAGGACACACGTGGCGATAGTTACTAAACTTCCTCGTCCAGTTTCCCACTTGTTCCATCACCATGAATGTGGAAACGTGGGAATTAGGGCACAGGGATTCCCTAACTTCGAGTAACCGTCCCTAAGCCCCTCCTATAAATAGCTCCATGGGCTCAAGGTACACGATCATGTTCCTTTTTATTGTACCCATACTCTCAAAATCTTTGCTCATTGCTTGGTGGAGTCTTGTAGGTACACCCCATTCCACACCGCTCAAGTTCACGAAGCTCAAGAAGGAAAGGCTCGTAGTGTTTCCAACTCTACACCCTTGACAAGGTACATCATTCCTTGTTCCCCCTTGTTATAAATATATATACATATGTATATATCTCTATTTATAAAATTAAAAAATTTATTACACTTTTATTTTTACTCTTTTAGATATACTAATCTAGTTTTACTAGTTCTTTTCAGATATATTAGTTAGTTTATGAAATAAGATTTTAAAAGTTATGAAAAATTTGTACTATAATATATTGGAGAGAAATATTTCACATGTTATAACTAAATTTAAAATATCTAATTGAAATTCTCAAGCACCAAAACCAAATATTTATAATTCACAATTTATTTGACTTTGAGAATATATTTTACTACTGATTAATGTTAAGTTTATATTAAAAAATTATTTTATAATATAATTATGATTCAATACTTTCGACTCCTCCTTTGAATGATTTTGGATCCATCTCTGCTCCAAATTATGGTAAACTTGCTCACTTATATTTATGCTAGGTAGTTGCACTTGTATCGATACACTTAAGTTTTGCGTTTGAAATTTCGAAAACCATGATTTTGGTGCCCAAACTATGATTTTAGAGTTCCAAATAAAAAATCAAGGTTGCTATTATTTCAAGTACATTTCTCTACCCCTTTCCGTGTTTGCATTTACGTATTCCACCGCGACAATGACAAAGGTAACAACATATTGATAAATAAATAAGAGTTAATATTCATTTTAATCTTTTATTTTTTATTTGTAGTTATTTTAATCCTTAACTTTTAAAATAGGTCAAATTAGTCATCGATATTATATAATGTGACTCAAGCTAGTCCTTTATTCCACTTTTGTTTAACATTTTATCAATTAAATGATGATGTGTAACGTTAAGTGATACTTATCATACCATATGTCATCTAAAGTAGAATAAAGTTTAAAATAACTTATTTTGATATTTAAAATTGCATAAAATAAGTCATTCTATGACTTAGAATGAATATTTAAATGATTCATTTTGTATAATTTTAGACATCTGAAATTAGTCATTTTAAACTTTATTATATTTCAAATAACATATGATATGTCAAGATATCACTTAAGGTTACCTATCATCTTTTAATTGATAGAATATTAAATAAGAGTTGGTTGAGAGATTAACATGATTCACATTTTACAACGTTTGACTAATTTGACTCATTTTAAAAGTTAGAGATTAAAATGATTTACGAGTCTAAAGTGAGGGACTAAATGAACATTAACTCAACTAATAATTGAAAAGCGGGAAGACAAATTAGACGAAATGAAGCTTTGAAAAAGTCCTTATCCCACGATATCCACTGAGGAAACAGTGATGAATTCTCAAGAGGTAGAGCTCAGATATGGATTTTCTTTGGTTATGATATTATCTCTATACACACTGTTATAACTTAAGTTTTTGACTAGATGTTTAAGGAGCTCATCTAATTACAAATTGTGTTAGATTTCATGGTTAATTTTCATAACAATTAAACTGCAATAATGTAAAAATTTATTTATTTTTAATATAAGCAACATTTGTGGAGATTAGCTTGGTTCACATTTCCTTTAGAAGAAAAAACACTCTCTCTTTTTCTTTAATCAAGTTATAAGCATGGATAATCACATAATTTCATCATATTTGCTTTAATTATTGTCTTAGAATTTTCTCTCACTTCAATGATATATTCTCTCATATTTGTCTCTCCTCCATTACTCCTCTCTCCATCTTGCACATTGATAACTCCTTTTTTTCTAATATTTTTGAAATTTCATTGATTATAGTAAGATTTAAACTCAGGATCTCATTCTTTCTATCCAAATCATCCAAAACCCACTACTAAATCAATCTAGTGGCTTGACTCTCTTTATTTTGTCTCAAGTTTTTTTTTTGTTATTAAAATGTGTACTATATTGACATTTATCAAGCATGGATAAAAAATATTATTTTGTATAAAAACTTATTTATTAATATTATAGTTCTTTAGATAAATAGATTTTAGCTCTATTAGAAGCCTAATATATAATGATTATTATCATTTTACATCACAGATTATTTCAGAACATATAAGTTGCGACGTTAAAGAAGAGAAAAAGTAGAAAGGTCATTATTTAGATGAGAGAACCATTGGAGAGGCAATACCAATTAAGTGAGAAAAATAACAGTACTACCAATTAATGTGAATAAAAGAAAATTATAAAGTTGTTGATACTTTAGAGTTATAGGTTAATTAACAAAAGAGAGACATGGACTTTTTGGTTTGGATAAAAATGTACCGCATGCTACCTTTTTTTATAGAGTTTTCTAATCATTGTCCTAATTGCTCGCTAACCTGGATCGTACGGACGACGAAAAATTATCTTTGTTAAATTGGGAGTTGCCACCAAGTTTATTTAATTGGGAAAACATGGAAAACCCGTTTTATTAAAAATTTGGTCTTGAAAGAGTTTGTTATGCATAGGAAGGTAAGATTTAATCCTACACCCATACACCCGTCTTTAACGGACCTTAATTGATTTGTGCAAATTATTAATAACCTTTCAAAACATTCATTTTTATATTTTTATTTACAACAAAACTTTAAAAAATAAATTGAGGAACACCAGCGTCACAACTTAGGTGTTAAAATACTGTATTAACAAACCATCACGGTTAAATTAACATTTTTATTCAAAATATAATATTTCACAAATAAGTAACAAATTTAAACTAAATATATGTGAAAATGAAATTCTCTTATGAATTATAAATATTTACAAATAAGATAAAAATTTATTTTGATATTTTTTAAAAATAAAATAAAATATAAAAGAGAACATACTTTTGAAGAAAATTTGGAACATCAAGCTGTCACAAATCAATGTCCAATATTCAGTTAACAAGCCATCCGGCTAAATTAACTTTTTTATTTGAAATAAAATATTTTCTAAAGAAATGAAAATTAAATGAAATAAAATATCTCATAAAAAAAAACTCATGAAAAATTTACAATTAAGACAAAAATTATACATATTAGATTTTGACTTGACAGGGATTTACCGCCCCCTCCCACGTATCCTTTTCCAATGGGGAACTCAAGTCACGTAAGTCTTGTCAAAGCGAGTGTGAATTAATTGGTTTTAATTAAAAGAGAATAAAAATGTGTTGACTATTTTTAATTTTTTTAGGAATGGATTTCCATTATTGAATGGAAGGAAAATATTTTTTATAAGCTCTAAATTCAACAACACTTCCAAAATTAATTCATAAATAGAATACACAACACATAAACATATACAATAATTAAAGTAATAATAAAATTAATTTATGAGCACAATTACACAATTAATTTAAACACAACACAAAAACATATGAAATGATGAAACTAAAAAATCTAATTATTATATTTTATTTTTAACCTTTTTACTACTAAACGTTAAATTCACTCAAAAGAAATAATTAAACCACTTTTCTATTTTGTTTTGCATAATCAAAATACTCAAAGATTTATTTTGAACCAAATTATATAAAACTTCCTTTTTTATTATTTAGATCAAAACAGATCCAAACCCAACAAATAAAGCCCAATGTACCAAAAACATAAAACAAACATAATTAACTAAACAAATCTAAACCCAAACAAACTAAATCTTGATCCAATTAAAAAAACTAAATAAAATATAACAAAATAATAATAATAATAATATCATAATAATATAATTTCCTAATTTCATTTGCTACCTTTACCCTCCTTTACCTTCACACACACACACACACACACACACACGATAACATCTCTCACTCTCACTACCCCACAAACACATTTACACACACCTCTCTCTTTCACTAACACACACAGACACAAACTCACAGAGAAGCAATAGAAAGCAAGTGAGAGAGAGAGAGAGAGAGCGAAAATGAGATCTAGAGAGAGAGTGAGGCTGCGGGGAGGAGGAGCGGTGGTGCTCGGCTAGTGGTGAACGGAGGCTGTGCGGGAGGATGGCGGGTCCATGTGGGGGATGAGCTTGCGGCTGGGCTTTGTCAAGTGGAGGCTGCGCGACATGGGATGGCGGAGCTTAGAACGGCCAAGGGAAGGGAAGGCCAACGGCCTCCGCGTGGGCGTGGATTTCGCGGAGTGAGAGGTTTTAGATCTAGGCGAGAGGAGAGAATCGCGAACATCGCCGTTACTGGAGTGCGGAGAGGAAGGAAGTGCCGCGGCGAGTCCGCGAGCAGGTGGAGCTCACACGATGGCCGATGCGGTTGGGGTGGTCGCGCGAGGAAGAGGTCCGGCCCGTTGAGGGGGGGTGGTGATGCGGAGGTGAGGGGCGGTTGTTGTGGTGGCTGAAAGTTGGTTGTGCGGCCGAGGAAGGAAGTGCGCGACGAGTCCGCGAGCAGGTGGATGTTGTCATGAGGAGAGCTGCCGCCTCTCCTCATTTCTCTCATCCCCGTTTATTTCATCTGCCTTTGAAATATGGATGTATGCTATTTGGACTATTTTTGCTGGGTTTCATTGTGAATGATTGCTCTCTTTTTTTTGATTGATTTTTGGTTTTGGCTATGACTTGTTTATGGCTGAAAATGGAATGAGGTTTGCTTGCTTTATGATTTATGGGTATTGTGGTTGGGATGAGATGAGATTGGTGTTGCTGGGTAGAGTTGATAGCGTGTGGGCGGGTTGTGGGTTAGTGATGAAAGTGGTGAAGGAGTGATGTTTGGGATGGTTTTGAAGGAGGGGGATGATGGTGGTTGTATGATATTGATGATGAGATTTGGTTTTTTGATTCTTGAAAAAAAATGGGGACCGTTGTTTTGTTGGTTTTGATATTACAAGTGATAAGAATGATGATGAGGCCTGTGTTGGTGTGGTCTTTGGTCATAGGCTAGAAGAACATAATGATGATGGGGCTCATCCACCGAAAAATATTTGTCATTTTGCGAGTGGAACATCATCATGGTGTGATCCCTAACACTTTGTCACATGTATTTGGCAAAACCCGTGACCATTGCTCATCTGATCCTTTTTTCATTTTATTATTTCTATATTTTTTGAATAGGCTGAAACAAGTTGGGTCGCTTCATCATTTTTTTTTAATTGGAATTGGCTCAATAAGGAATTAAATGGCTAAACCCCCTTTTTTTTGTTTTTGTTTTGTTTAAAAGAGATAAATAAATAAAGAAAAACTATAAAGGAAATGCAAATTATACAAATTTTTGGATTTTTGTTTAGAAGACAAAATCGAGTGTTCACAGCTGCCCTCTTTACTCATTTCTTATAAGAAAATATGAAAAATCTAAGTTTTTATATTGTTTTCATAAGGAATGAGTAAAGACATGAACATTGGTTTTGTTCGCCATGCATGAAATGCAAATAGGAAAGATTGAATTCTAACTTTAAAAAAGTCTAAATATTAAAGAGAATTACATGCAAACTATGCAATTCAAAAATCACCTATGTATGAATCATGCAAAGAAAAGACACCAACTAATTTGACACAAATTCACAAATGACGAGAAATGTAAAAAATCCGAACTCAACATGGAATTCAAAAGCCGACAGGAGCTAACTAGAAAACAAAAGATCATGTGATCAATGGAAAATGGATCAACAAGCGACAAAAAAGTTTTGAGACTAATTGGATACGGGTCTCACAAGTGAATAGGAAATGAAAATGACAATCTGGGGCCAATTGTAAAAGTAAATGGCGGCAATCTGAGGCCGACATGAAAAATAAATTGGCAATCTGAGGCCGCTGAAATGCAAATTTGGCAATCTGAGGCCGACATGAAAAGTAAAGTGGAATGAGGCCGACATGAAAAATAAATGGTGGCAATCTGAGGCCGAAAGTGGCAATCTGAGGCGACTAAATGTAAATCTGAGGCCACTGAAAAGTAAATTGCAAATCTTGAGGCCGACTAAATGTAAATGGTGGCAATCTAGGCGACTGGAAATTAAGATGGCAATCTTGAGGCCACTGGAAAAGTAAATTGGAATCTAGGCCAACTAGAAAGTAAATTGGTAATCTTAGGCCGACTGAAATGTAAATGGTGGCAATCTGAGGCGACTGAAAGTAAAGTGGTATCTTAGGCCGAGAAAGTAAATTGTGGAGCGAGGTAATGGAAGTAAATTGGCAATTGAGGCCGAGGAAAGTAAATTGGCAATCTGAGGCCGAGATGAAGTAAATTGGCCATCTAGGCCGACTGAAATGTAAATGGTGGCAATCTGAGGCCGAATGAAAAGTGCAATTGACCTTGACTAAAAGTAAAGTGGCAACCTGAGGCGACTGGAAAGTAAGTGGATCTAGGCGACTAAATGTAAATGATGGCAATCTAGGCCGACTGAAAAGTAAATTGGCAATCTGAGGCCGACTGAAAATGTAAATGGTGGCAATCTGAGGTAATGGAAAGTAAATTGGCAATCTTAGGCCGAGGAAAGTAAATTTGGCAATTAGGCCGACTGAAATGTAAATGCTCAAATTTCTTTTTCTTTTGATTTCTTTTGTTTTGTTTTGTTTTGGTTTTTTTTAAAAAAAAAATGCATTTTTCAAGTTAATTGGATGCATAATAAAACTTTTCTTTGTTTTCAAAAACAAAGGTAAACCAACTATGTCAAACATCAAGCTGAAGTGGGAATGCCAAGGGTGTACGTACAAAATGTGAATGAATCAAGAATAATGACATTGAACAATAATGAGAGTATGAAATGAATTTGAAACAAGATAGACCAAGGACCTAAGTGATTTGAAAATCAAAAGAAAGAGATTTTGGAATGATGATTCCATCACGAGAAATATCTTTACGTGGAAAAATCTTGAACCTAGGCTTCTTCAGAAAGAATTTTACCACCCGAACCCATTTTCAATTTTGTCATTGAGTTCACTTGACACTGCCTTGCAACATGGTTTCATTGCATTTTTTCTTTTCTTTTCTTTATTTTTCACAAATTCTCTTTTCTTTTCCTTTTTTTTTTCATCACTTCTTATGACGATCCCTTGCAAAGGCTTTGTAGCTCTCATCTGATCAATTCTCTAAGTTGAGAAGATCACCACCAATTAGTCAATTCATATCATTTCACTCATGTTCACTATACTTGAAGCACAATTCAATAGATGCACATGAATCCAAGTGTATGACCTAGAAACTTATTGGATACACACTATCATGAGAATGGTGTTCCCAAAGATGACCAACAAAACAATGCAAAAAGAAGAGAAAGAGATCAAACAACTATTGACCCAGGATGAATTCTTCTTTGGTTCTCAAGTGATTGATCAATTTTCATCCATTGGACTTCATAACCATTCATTCATTCATGATGCTGTGAGCACTTGTTTAATTCAAAAATTTGCCCCGTTTCAATCTGCATAGCCAAGAAGTCTAATCATCAACAAAATTGCCCCAGTATCAATCTTCTTGGATTGTATGCTTGATCATCACCAAAAAATTTTGCCCAGTATCAATTTCCTTAGATATGAGGCTGATTGACACAAAATATTGCCCAGTTTGGGTTGCTTGAGATGCTGCCTATTCTTTTGCCTAACTTTTGCTTAGGCTAGCTTTTTTTTCAAGTCTTTACTCTTTTTCTTCTTTTTCTTTTTATTTTTTTCTTCTTGGACTTGTGCGAAGGCACGAAAGACTATGCACGCTTTGTCAGAATTGAAACTACAGAAAACACAACAGTCACTCATTGATCAGAATGGACTTTTAAAGGCTTGTAATTTGGCCGAGATTGAGGGCTATGAAACAAAGGATATAAAAAGGCCCAAACAAGTGTTTAAGGGTTTAGAAGGATCAAGGATCCTTGACTCTTTATTATTATTTTTCGATAGATTCTACCAATCTGTTTTTTTTTTGTGAGATATACATATGTAAATATATCCCTTTATTTCCTTCTCCACATTTTTTATTTGAAAATGCATTGGGTCTAACATATTGTATTTGCCCATTGTGGAGTGATCCTTGTCCAGGTTTCTTTTGAAGAAAGAAAATCTCAGGTTCAAGAGAGGTGACGATGGATTATTTAATTAACACTTGGGATAGAGAAAGATGGCCAAAAATCATTTCAAATCATGACTGTTTATTTTCCAAAAATCTTAACTTTGAGACAAAATCTACCATTGGCACATACACCACTCTCTCATTAGCTGCTCGATTCTTGGCAACTTGCTTCAGTCCATGTTTATTTGAAAAAGATTGTCCTTCTTGAAATCCTCATTCAATGCTCAATGCCCACACAAATTTCATGATTATTTTTATCCCATGGATTACCACGATCAATCAATAAGTCCAGTGATTTTGTTCACCAGGCAATACAAAAGACACTTTTGATGGATAAAGCAAACTAAGAGGAACAAAGAAAATATGATGACAACATGCAACAATGGTGAGGATGCCCGAGGTCTATAGGACTAAATCCCTAAAGACACTATGAATGAACATGATAATGATTGACAAGGCTGAAAATATGTGGTGATTAGCATGAATAAGGGTATGAAATGAAAACTTTTGGAAGACACTTTGGATAAATATGCATAACACTGATATGAACGAAGTGATGCAAAGGCAAAAGACAGAAGACGTAGAAAAGTATGACACGAAATTATGCAGCAACAATATGAGTAATATTATGGAGAAAATCTAATACATTGACATCCATGCCACCCATCGTTATAATGCTTTTGCAAAGGGAACACAAGTTCATAATTTCGACCAACTTGGGGTTCCAATTCATGGTATCCTCTTGATAAGCGAATCAAGCCAATGTCTCTTAGGGATTCCATATGGTTGAAAGACATGAAAGCATGACTTTTTTTTTTCTTTTTTAGGAGACGGACATTTAAAAGAGCTTAATGCTCCAACACCTTTTCATATTATTTCATTGGATAAAAATTGCTAGGAAGGTTGGGATTGCCCACTGTTGGGAGTGGTGGTTTCATTAGGCTTTCGAGCATTCCTGAGACAAAGGAATCACCAAGCGAATATTTGAGTGAAATCATGCAAAAGTGATGGATGACAAAAGTGTTTTTTTTTTGCTTTTTTTTTTTTGGTTGTATGGATTTCATTGGTGAATGAAGGTGCCTTGGTTAATTGAGACGAGATGAAGAGATGCGATGGAGGTGAAAATGATTGAGTGGAAGTGTATGGTTGAAGGATATATGTTGATGATGTTTGGGTACAAATGCATGAAAGGTTTGATGGATAAGGTGAGGTTATAAGGTATGGATCGGGGTTTATTGCTTTGTGCATGATTTGCTTTTGATTCATTTTGTCCCAAATATGGCTCATTTGCTAGCAATTTAATTTTTCCTCAATCATTCATTTTGTTTAAACCATGACATTGGGGCTCTAGATTGCCCTCATCTTCCTTTCAAATTTTTCAGCATTTTTTATTCATTTGCAGAGTCCCAAACTTTTTTCACGATTCACTTTAGCCTTCATGTCTCTCAACCATATGATTGTATCTTTTCTATGCTCCATCCATTCACAACCAAAATTCCTCTTAATTTACTTTGGCATTTTGTGATCTGACCTCAAAAACTTAGATTTGGGTAACATTTACTCTTCAGAAGCACCATGGTTCAATTTTTTCTTTCTTTCTTATTGACAACAAAAATTCCAAAATTTGTTTCAAATGATCAAAGATTCTTCAAAATTTTCCAAAAAACATGACATGAACAAAACACCAATCATTATTTATGTGAACGATTTTTCTTTTCTTTTTTTTTTTTTTGCAAATCAAGACATTATGAAATTAAAAGCTATCAAATGCGAAGAATGTATGCAAAAAGACAAAATGCTTATGACAAAGTTATTACAAAAAGCCAGAAACTCATGTCAAATGAGAAATTCAACAATTCAACATGCCTCTAGAGGAGCTATGAATTTTTTTTGCAATGCGAAAATGAAAATGAGAAATTTCTGAATGCAAGAAAATTAAACTAAATTGTGGAATGCAAATTTATCCCATGCTAAAATTTTTTTTTTATACAATGTAACAAAATATAATGACATGGAAATGATGAACCACTATGCACATGAAAAACATGCTAAAGTGAATGCTTCACTCTTTTTTCTTTTTTTTTTTTTACAATGTAACAAAACAGTAATGACAAGAAAATGATAAGTCACTATGTACATGAAAAACGTGCTAGAGTGAATGCAAAGTTAAGGACAGCTCACATTCATGAGAAGAAAAATACATAAGATCAAACACCATCATGTGGTAAAATGTTGAAATGTTCTTCTTCTTTTACCTTGAAGCAAAATTCATAAACAGATGAAAGGATGCCCCCATTTTTTTAGGAAGCAAAACTTCATAAACAAATGAATGGATATTTTTTCTTGAGACTTTTATGAACAAATGTAAGGATGAGGTTTTTTTTTGCAAACATCAAATCAAACAGATACACAAAGATCAAAACCCTTACAGAGATATGGTAGATGCATAAATGCTCTCTTTTTCATTTTTCTCCATTTTTTTTTAAAAAAATATGACAAACTGAGACAAATGTGCAAAGTCGTGGTATGAATCAAAATTTGTGAATAAATGACATGCAAATATGCTTTTCATTTTTCCAACAAATCAAGACAAATGCCCAAGCATAAAAACAAATCTTTACAAATAGATGCAATGATGCTCTTTTTCTTTTCTTTTTTTTTTGGGCAGAAAATCAAACCAAATGCAAAAGATCATTGTACAATGAAAATACTTAACGAAGATATGAAAAGATTTGTTTTTTTTTAACAAATCAAAACAAGTGGACAAATGCACAAAGATCGTGCAAAAAAACTTCATGAACAAATAACATATGCAATGATGTTCTTTCTTTCATTTTGTATGAAGCAACAAAATCTTAACAATGCCTAAGTGAAAACTATCTGATTCCCAAAAATTACAATATAAAGCTTCATCATATGCTAGAACACAAAGATCTTTTTTTTTTTTAACTACATGTTAGAATGCATGTGCAAAGTTTTATTATCTAAAATAACTACAAAGACGCACATCATTTTTTTCCGTATTATGCAGAAAAATAAGACAATGTGAAATAGTAGACAATCAAATGCAAGAAGTCATGTTACGATACAAATATTTATGTTAGAAACAATACACATGTATTTTTTTTTTTAGTAATGTGACAAATCAAGACAATGAGAAACACAAATTTATGCATGAATACATGGATGGGAAGAATAAAACCATTTTTTTTAAGCAATGTAAAAAACATGTTTTTTTTTAATCCAATGAAGATGCTTATCATTTCACCGTCTTTATTTTTCAAAGTCAAAACACTTATTTTGGTCCAAAGAGTCATGTGAAAAGGCATATGAAAAATCTCTTCAACTATTTATTTTATGCATGGAAATGGTTCCAACTTAACTTTCCCTCATTTCACCGAAAACCATTCATGAATGATTTAGCAGATTGGTACATTGTTAGTCCTTTTCATTTTTGTACAATCAAATCTCATTTTTATTTTCATTTTTTTCATTCATTTTCATTTATTTTCATTTTTTTTTAAAAAATCATATTAATGGACTAAACAAATGTACCAAACCTAAATCAAGATGAGAAAGAAAATTCTCCTTTTTTTTTTTTACATGCAAGATGAATGATTTTTTTTATTTTCCTCTTTTTTTCAAAAAAATGCAACATGACAAATTCCCTAAATGTAGAAAAGAAATACAATCAGATGAATTGTTCAAAGCTTCATTGAAAGACAACATGGTTAAAATGCTCTTGTCTTTTTAATGCAACAAGCCATGAAACACATGGTTTTCAAATGCAAGAAAAATACTCAAGTATAGAATGTAAAACTTTATTTTCCACTTGAAGGATGCAAAAATGCAAATGACTCTTTTTTATTTCTTATTATTTTACCATGTAGCAATGACATAAAATGCAAGACCAACTGCAAGATAAACATGCTAAATTCAGAGTGTCGAGATTTTATCTTCTTCTTTTTTTAATCATTGTTTGCAATGCAACAAATGGAGTTAGCCTTGGAATGACAAGTTAACAAACATAAGAGATCTATGTTAAAACACATAATGCAAAATTTCAAAGACATTGTTTTCTTTTTCTCTTAATTCATTCATTCTTTTTTTTCGAAAATGCACCAAATCAAGATAATCATGAAAAGAGGAAGACTATGATTACAAGAAAATCACGTAAGACATAATCAATGGAAGTTTTCATGCAAAAGTGCACTTTTTTTTTTTTTTTTTTATATGTAACAAGTCAATACAATGCATGACTAAGAATTACCAAATGCATGAGAATCATGATGCAAAAATTTATTATCAACTGCAAGGATGATTTTTCTTCTTTTTTTTTTATATATATGCAATAAACCTAGACAAAAACATGATATGATGCAAAGCTTTGTGACCAGAGGCAAGGAAGATGCTTTTTCTTTCTTTTTGATTTTTTTTTTAACAAATCAAGACCACATGAAATGATGTGGATACAAGGATTTTTTTTTTATTAAAGAATATTGCAAATCAGGACAATACAGAGAATTATGATGTGATGTGAAGCTTCATGAACAAATAGAATGATGTTATCATTTTTTTTTATCTTTTTCCTTTTTTATTTTTTACAATGCATCAAATTAAAAGAAAATGAAACAAGAATGAAAGCTTCTGAACAAAAGCAATGACATTTTTTTAAGGATGCATCAATATGAAATGAAGAGTTATCAAATGTAATGGTTCAAAATATAGTCTTTTCCTTTTTGTTCAATTAAATCTCACTTTTTTTAAAAAAAGATTTTTTTTTAAATGGATCAAACAATTGCATCAAACCTAAATCAAGATGTGAGAGAACATTCTCCTCTTTTTTTTTGCAAGATGAATGATTTTTTTTTTCCTTTCTTAAAAACACATCTTTTTTATTATTTTGAAAACAAAGAATGACTTTATTATTAAAAAAACAACACTCCAATGTAATGGAAAACAAAAATCACTAATAAAGAGGCAAGGCAACATGCTCCATTTGTGTCCTAGCTGGGTAAGTTGGAAAGTTCTATCCTAGGGTTCCATCAGTTGTCTATTACGTGAAAACTCCCTGGATAGTTCTATGATTCTAGGACTTTTGGCCTTTAGAGCTAAGGACACCTTTCAGAATGTTATTCACAAAGCAGGTGAAGCTAGGTGAGGACATTCACGAAGAGTCACACTCTAGATGAGATTTTCATGATAACCAACAGGATGTACATCCAAAATGGCTACCACTACACAACCTCTTACCTATGGCAGTTTACTTAGAACTATAGGGTTCCACTCATAAGTGTGTGATCAATGTGTATGTGTTGTGTGTGAAGAGAGCATAAAACTCGAGATCATAAAACTATCTATGAGATTATTCAGGAAACAGATAACATAACAGAAGTCATCTACCCTATGGTTTTCATTAAAATAAAAAAAAATTTACCTTGAAGTACAAGAGGACCTAAAAAGAGTGAAAGTAAAAGGCAAAAATAATTAAAATAATAAAATAATAAAATAAAGGTTAATGATAATATGCACAATCAATTATATCAGGCTTAACTCTCAAACTGTCCCAGTGGAGTCGCCATCTGCGCAGGGATTTCGACTGGGACGGCGAAAAATTAATCTTTGTTAAAATTGGGAGTCGCCACCAAGTTTATTTAAATTGGGAAAACATGGAAAAACCCGTTTTATTAAAAATTTGGTCTCTGAAAGAGTGACATGGGAAGGTTAGATTTAATCCTCACGCACCCTAGGACACCCTTAAACGGTACCTTAATTGATTTGTGCAAATTATTAATAACCTTTCAAAACATTCATTTTTATATTTTTATTTACAACAAAACTTTAAAAAATAAATTGAGGAACACCAAGCTTCACGAGGTGTTAAAATACTGTATTAACAAACCCCTGTTAAATTAACATTTTTATTCAAAATACAATATTTCACAAATAAGTAACAAATTTAAACTAAATATATATGAAAATGAAAATCTCTTATGAATTATAAATATTTACAAATAAGATAAAAATTTATTTTGATATTTTTACGAAAATAAAATAAAATATAAAAGAGAACATACTTTTGAAGAAAATTTGGAACATCAAGCCTTTCAACTAGTGTGAATATTGAGTTAACAGCCGCTAAATTAACTTTTTATTTGAAATAAAATATTTCCTAAAGAAATGAAAATTAAATGAAATAAAATATCTCATAAAAAAAAACTCATGAAAAATTTACAATTAAGACAAAAATTATAAATATTAGATTTTGACTTGACAGGATTTGAATCGCCTCTACGTATCCTCTGGTGCAATGGGAACTCAAGTCACGTTTTGGAGAAGCGAATGTGAATTAATTGGTTTTAATTAAAAGAGAATAAAAATGTGTTGACTATTTTTAATTTTTTTAGGAATGGATTTTCATTATTGAATGGAAGGAAAATATTTTTTATAAGCTCTAAATTCAACAACACTTCCAAAATTAATTCATAAATAGAGATACACAACACATAAACATATACAATAATTAAAGTAATAATAAAATTAATTTATGAGCACAATTACACAATTAATTTAAACACAACACAAAAACATATGAAATGATGAAACTGAAAAAATCTAATTATTATATTTTATTTTTAACCTTTTTACTACAAACGTTAAATTCACTCAAAAGAAATAATTAAACCACTTTTCTATTTTGTTTTGCATAATCAAAATACTCAAAGATTTATTTTGAACCAAATTATATAAAACTTCCTTTTTTATTATTTAGATCAAAACAATCCAAACCCAACAAATAAAGCCCAATGTACCAAAAACATAAAACAAACACTGATTAACTAAACAAATCTAAACCCAAACAAACTCAAGATCTGATCCAATTTAAAAAACTAAATAAAAAATATAACAAAATAATAATAATAATAATATCATAATAATATAATTTCCTAATTTCATTTGCTACCTTTACCCTCCTTTACCTTCACACACACACACACACACACACACACACAATAACACTCTCTCACTCTCACTAACCCACACACAAATTCACACGGACACACACCTCTTCTTTCACTAACACACACAGACACAACTCAAGAGAAAGCAATAGAAAGCAAGTGAGAGAGAGAGAGAGAGCGAAATGAGATCAGAGAGAGAGTGAGGCCTCGGGGAAAGGAGCGTGGTGCTGGTGGCTGAACGGAAGGTTGCGCGGCAGACTCATGGTTGGTCGATGCGGGGATGAGCTGCCTGGCTGGGCTTTGTCGCGCCCAGTGAGGCTCGCCACATGGGATGGCGAGCTTAGATTACGGCCAAGGGAAGGGAAGGCCCGCGGCCTCGGCGCTTAGGGCCGTGGATTTCGCCTGAGAGTTTTGACCGAGGCGAGAGAGAGATCGCGAACATCGCGGTTATGGAGTGCGCGAGGAAGGAAGTGGCCCCAGTCGCGGAGCAGGTGGAGCTCACACGATGGCCGATGCCCGTGGGGTGGTCCGCGAGGAGAGATCCTGGCCCGTCGAGGGAGGGTCGTGGTGATGCGTGAGGGGCCGCTGTTGTGGTGGCTGAAGTTGGTTGTGCCGCGGAGGAAGGAAGTGCCGCGACTAGTCCGCGAGCAGGTGGATGTTGTCATGAGGAAGCCCCGCCCTCCTCCTCATTCTCTCATCCCCGTTATTTCATCTGCCTTTGAAATATGGATGTGGGCTATTTGGACTATTTTTGCTGGGTTTCATTGTGAATGATTGCTCTCTTTCTTTTGATTGATTTTTGGTTTTGGCTATGACTTGTTTATGGAAAATGGAATGAGGTTTGCTTGCTTTATGATTTATGGGTATTGTGGTTGGGATGAGATGAGATTGGTGTTGCTGGGTAGAGTTGATAGTGTGTGGGCGGGTTGTGGGTTAGTGATGAAAGTGGTGAAGGAGTGATGTTTGGGGATGGTTTTGAAGGAGGGGGATGATGGTGGTTGTATGATATTGATGATGAGATTTGGTTTTTTGATTCTTGAAAAAATGGGGACCGTTGTTTTGTTGGTTTTGATATTACAAGTGATAAGAATGATGATGGAGGAAGGCTGTGTTGGTGTGTCTTTGGATACTAGAAGAACATAATGATGATGGCAGCTCATCCACCGAAAAATATTTGTCATTTTGCAATCAGTGGGAACATCATCATGGTGTGATCCCTAACACTTTGTCACATGTATTTGGCAAAACCCGTGACCATTGCTCATCTGATCTTTTCATTTTATTATTTCTATATTTTTTGAATAGGCTGAAACAAGTTGGGTCGCTTTATCATTTTTTTTTTAATTGGAAATGGGCTTATAAAGAATTAAAATGGGCTGAACCCCTTTTTTTTGTTTTTGTTTTGTTTAAAAGAGATAAATAAATAAAGAAAAACTATAAAGGAAATGCAAATTATACAAATTTTTGGATTTTTATTTAAAGTACTGTACAAAATTTGTTGTCACAATTGCTCTTGGAAAACCTTTACTAGAAATATAACAAACAAGTGAATGACAGATTGAACCTCTTATTACCTGTTTTAAAATTAGCGCTGGGAAGCTCTCAAGTGTTGAGTGCAGCAATGTAGAAGGCAACTCCAGTGCGATACTGCATGGAACAGTGTAGAGTGATTTATGTCCGGTGAAAGTTTTGTCAAAAAATGAAAAAATGTTGTCAGACTAAATAGGCATGTCTGTGCGATAAATTATGAGTGATTTGCTAAAAATAATAGGCAATTTTAAAAATATAAATTCACCTATCTGCTTTACCACATAATTTTAAAGTCTAGTTATTTATACTTATAGAGGATTACACCACTAAACTCACACTTCATCTATTATTGTTGAGATATTAATTTCATTCAAATTTAATCCATATACCATTTAATAATAAATTTGAGATTATTAACACAATATCTCATATTTTACAAACACAAATAATATTTTTCTAATTCTAATAATTGTTTTCAAGTGAGAGGTATGTTCCTCACAGACTTAACAAGTCCACCAGGTCAACCGTCAACATGAGTTGTGTCAACACTAGCTACTACGAAGGAACCTGTGATGCTTCCCCGTTCTTCCCCCATTTGAAGATTTCGTTACCAAATCACAAACCGATCCACTATTCATGCCACAGCCATCCACATTCCTCCCCTCACATTCAGCTTTCAACAGAATCACATTCACACCAACCTCACACTAAATACTAACTAATATTAAAGCACCATAGCATCCCCCCACCCCCAAATTTCACCCCTTCCCTTCAAATCCCCAAGAGAAAAAAAAACCAAAAAAACAAAATGTCCCTTTTTTCTTCCTCCTCCTCCTCCGCTGAGTTCCACTTGGCCACCGCCAAGACCTTCCTCTCAGCCGCCGCCTCCATCGCCGCCACCGCAATGGTCATCCGCTCGGTGGCTCACGACCTCATCCCGGCGAGCTCCTCGGCTACGCCACCGCCGGAATCCGCCGCTTCCTGTCCCGCTTCTCGTCCCACCTCACCATAATCATCGACGAGTTCGACGGCCTCGCCAACAACCAAATCTACGAAGCCGCCGAGGCCTACCTCGGCACCAAAATCTCCCCTTCAACACAACGCTCAAGGTCACCAAACACGACACCCAGAAAAACTTCACCATCACAATGGACCGCGACGAGGCCGTAACGGAAACCTTCCAAGGCGCTAAGCTCGAGTGGGTCCTAATCTGCCGCCAGGTGGAGTCCAAAAGCTTCCACAACCCAAGGGACCTCAACTCCACCCTCCGCTCCGAGGTCCGTTCCTTGGAACTCACGTTCCACAAGAAGCACAAGGAAATGGTTCTAACCACTTACCTCCCTTTTGTTCTAAGCGAAGCAAAATCGTTGAAACAAGAGGCGAAGGCGCTGAAGATCTTCACGGTGGATTACCAGAACATTTACGGGAACCCGGGGGACATGTGGGTTGGGACGAACCTGGACCACCCCGCGACGTTCGAAACGGTGTCGTTGGAGGAAGGGGTGAAGGAGTTTGTGCTGGAGGACTTGGAGAGGTTCGTGAGGAGGAGGGAGTATTATAGGAAGGTCGGGAAGGCTTGGAAGAGAGGGTACCTGCTTTATGGGCCTCCTGGGACTGGGAAATCGAGCTTGATTGCTGCTATGGCTAATTACTTGCATTTTGATGTGTATGATTTGGAGCTCACGGAGCTTAATTGTAACTCGGAGCTCAGGAGGCTGCTGATTGCCATGGCCAATAGGTCCATTCTTGTTGTCGAGGACATTGATTGCACCATTGAGTTCCAGGATCGCATGGCCGAATCCAGAGCCGCCGCGGGAAGAAACGACAACCAGGTGCACTACTATTCTATTTATTTTTTCATTTTTATGCTGCTCTTGCTTTGGCTTATGAAAAATGTTATGAGTGTTGCGGTTGGATGTTTATTGAGATATTCATTTTATTATTATTATATAATAATTATCTTTATTTATTTTATTTATTTATTATATTTAATCTAATAAGGATTGTCAACAAACACTTATTTTTGTTTAAATATTAAAACTCAAATATTATTGATATATTAGCTATAGGATTTATACATATTTAGTATAAATAATATAACTTTTAGTTTTTGGGGTAATTATTAGGCCAATGATGTTATTTTAAGCTCATTTTTTTGGGTATTTCATGATGCACAATTGATTATAATTGAATGAGATGGACATATATTTTATTATTATTGTTGGATGAATAGATAACGGATAAATGAGTCATTCAATTGTTATAGATGAATATTGAAATGAGACTTTAAAAGTAGGTGTTAAAATAATATTATTAATATTTATATTATCTATTTATCTGCATTTTTCGGTGTCTAAAATTAATTATAATTTTTTGTGCGAGTAATTTTGGAATTTACGGGCTTAAGTATCTGGTGTTTAAAAATTGACTGCAGAGTTTCTGATCCTTGAAATAATTATTCAGGGTTTTTGGTGTAGACCATAGCAAGATTAATTAATTGCATTCTCCTGCATTGTGTAAAAGAATAAAGTTTGGATTGTAGGGAAGCGGGTTGAAAAGGATAAATTTTTTATTAAAAAGTGAATAGTTTTAGTTTTTAATATGAGATATATTAAAAATTTACATTTTTTAATTTTAATCAGGGTGACAGTAAAATGAGATGAAATATTTTAAGGCTATCATTATTTAGATGTTTAAAAATAGATAAAATGGAATGAAGAAATCTAATTCCATCATTTCTAATTATCCTTTTTCCCATCTAATTTGAATGAAATAGGATGAAATCCATTGTTTTTTCACATAAAATTGATTATGCTTTATTTTATTACTAAAATATCTAAATAATAGAATAACATAATTATGCCACTCCACTCTCTTTTCCTCTGCTTCGTTCTATTCCACTCCACTCTATTTGACTATTTACTACCAATCCAAACATTTACCTTTTTTAATCTCAATCCTTGGATATTGGTTACAAAACTCATCAAATCAAATTTTAATGCCTAAAAGGAAAATTTTCAATAAAAAATACTAGTTAAGTTATTTGATTTTTGTCAGACACGGACCATTTTTTATGCATCAGAAATGATTCAGTTTTTTCTTAATTAATTTTATTCAGTGTATTAAAAGAACTCGTTAACAAAACTCTTCCATGAATAACCATTGTGTTAGCAAACTATGCGCGGAAAACACAATCCTGCTTTTCTGCCATGACATTGTCGTTGGTATCCAACGTAAAAATATTATTCCAACATCAGTCTAAATAGATACCCATCTCATTATCTTTGAACATAATAGTGATTTCTACTATTTTCATTTATTCATTACATCTAATGATAATTAAATATGTGTTTCACTTAAATACCCAATCTTAGATGTTAGAATATAGATAACTTGTATCCAATATGTCTGGATATCTGGAAAAAGAGTAGTCTTTAAGTTTTGTTGGTGACAAATAGTGTTTAGTTTTAAATTTTTTGTTTTTTAAACAAATATTTCCAGTTCTTCTTAAATCTTAATTATAAGTATTTCTTACTTTATTTTTAAAAGTTTCTATTTTAATTATTAAGATAAAAATAAAAGTCAAAGATATAATGAATAAAAGTAGTTATATACTGAACGTTAAAAATATGTATGGATAATTATAATTTGAAATTGAAAAATATCTAAACAGAAATATTTATTTTTAAGCATTTCATTACATAATTAGTAAAATCTATTATTTTCTAGTTTTTCGTTTTTAAGTTTTCAGATAATTAATAAGATATATTCATTGTTTTATTTAATTTATAATCATTTAACTTGGTAATTAGTAATAATAATTTCAAACAATTATTCATAAAAATAAAAACTATATTTATAACAATAATTGTGGATTATCATTATTTGTTTTTATAAGTAAATGAAACAAATATAAATCCAAATAATGTTACAAATTAATATTTCATAAATATTTTATAGGGATTTAATTTTAAACACAAAGTTCAAGACAGTGGCCAATGTTAAAGAAAATAGAAAATAAAAAATATAGTTTTGAAGGAAAAATAATATTTTTCCAATCTATTTTTTTATACATGTGAAAGATAATAAGGTTTAATTATGAGATATAGCACAATTGGTAGCTTGTTAAACTCCTTAAATATTTAATTAGGTATTCAATTTTTTACGGTATGTATGGAAATAGGACAAGACTCATATTGTAAGCTCTACATGATGAGAGAATTACACATTTCTTTTGACCCAATTCTAGATAATTAAGTGTGCATTTGGATAGAGCAATTATATAGGGAATGTAATTTTTAGAATGATTTAATATTTATCATGATAAATTATCTTATTTGGATATTCACTTAAAAAATTACAGAATTCAATGGATTTTAAAGAAGGATTTTATCTATCTAAAATAGAAGATTTTAATTTCTATCTAGAGAAAGAATTTTGAAAATCACTGCATGTATAAGTATACATTTTTTTCATTTTGGTAAATCTCATTTTTATTATATTCTATTATAATTTCTTTATATTTATGAGATTTTTATTTAATATTATTTTTAATTTATTTTATTACATTTTAAATTTTTTAATATTTATTTTATATTATAGGATGTTATATTTATGTATCATTTCATTTTATTTATATAATAATTAAATTTTATAATTTAAATTTAAAATATTATATGAATAAAGTTTAAGATGATTTATGAAATATGAATTTATTATAATTGATTTTAGATCGATTAAATTTAACTATTAATAAAAAATTATTTTTTTAAAAAATATATTATATTTTTTAAATAAAATATTTTAAAATTAAAGCAATGTAATTATTTTATCCAAATAAAATGATGAAAATATAATTATTTATTTAAATAAAAAAATTAAATAAAGCATTTTAATTTTTTAATATTTTAAATTTTCCTGTATTGGAAAATACTTCCTTCCAACGTACACGGATGACCAGAAGAATTCACTTAAGTTTACCAGAAGAAAAGCATAACTTGCAAATTGGGTCATGACTCCTATGAGTTGACGATCAAGTCTCAGCTTGCTCTGCCCGTCAGTTGCGCAGGCTTTTGATTGTTCTGTTAGAGATCCTCATGTCAATCTTGGAGGAAGAGAGATTCTTTGTCAATCTAGTAAGTCTAACCTATGAATTAGATTAAATTTTGTTTTTTTCAATTAATCAGATCAGAGTATCAGACTCCAAACTTTAAAAATAACCTATTATACTTAAATTATTATTATTATTATGATTATTTAAATATATATAATAATAAAAATATTTTAAGCTATTAAAAAATATTTTTTAACTAACTTAACCTTTTAAGTTTATTTTAAAATATATATTTTTGATATATTTAATAATATTTTTATTTAATTAAGATTAGAAGTTTTTATTTTTTAAAAATATTTTATAATTAAATAAGCTGTTAGATAGGCTTTCAGGTCATATTAAATTTCTAGAAAAATCAGACTAAAATCATAAGAAATATCTATGTCAATTATTAAGCCCAGGCACAAATTCTTTTTTAAGAATATAAATCTAACTTTTTTAAGTTAAAATCTAGTATGCACCTCCAGTCATTTTCCAGTGCTTCCGATTTACGTTAAGACTCAGCCACGTCAGTAAGCGCACGCCAATGAAACGAACGCGGCATGTCAATTGTTGCAAGTTTACGCCGAATCAGAATCACAGGAACCAAGCTACTTGTTTTGAAACCATTATTTATCAAATTTGACACCATATATTAAGATAAAATTATGTAGTAAAATTTTATGTTATGTTGATATATTATTTTTTACTCATCACCTAAATTTTCTTAATCACAGGCACTCACGAATCACAACAAGGAATAACATTCACTTCTGTCACACTTTACCCTGTATATCTTAAACAAAGTTATTATTTATCTAGGGTGTTAGAATAAAATTTTAAATAGGTTAAGTACGTTTTTAGCTCTAAAAAGAAAGGAAATTTTTATTTTATTTTTTAAAAAAATTTGGTTTTGATCCAAACATGTTAAAAAATTGTTCGGTTTTATCATATGTCACATATAATTGTGAGTGTCATATAAGATTGAATGGCATAACGCTGCATTATCATAGTTTTTCTATTTGTCAAGTTAAATAAATATTTTTTTCATTTAACTTCTAATTGGTAATGAGATTTGAACCTTTAACCTTATGTAATTACTTGAACCGCTCAGTTGCTATGGTTCGATCCCTCAATTGTTATGGTTAAATTGGTTTAGCTGAGTAAATTTGTTGTGTAACCATGACTAGATTCTGGTTCAACTGAAAAAAAATCTGAATCACAAACCTGATAATTTACTGTTCCTTGAATCAAACCATTTTTGACGTATTGTCATAAATTCCACCATTACCACTGCAACAATTTGTTATTCAAACATTCGATTGATACATCATTATTATCCTCACCGTAATAATTTCTGCCACACCCGCAGGTGACTCTGTCTGGGCTGCTGAATTTCATTGACGGGCTATGGTCAAGTTGTGGGGATGAGAGGATCATAGTGTTCACAACAAACCACAAGGACAGGCTTGACCCGGCGTTGCTGCGCCCTGGTCGCATGGACGTTCACATCCACATGTCCTATTGCACCCCATGTGGCTTCAGGCAGCTAGCTTCGACTTACCTTGGGATCAACGAGCACTCCCTCTTCGGAGAGATTGAGGAGGCAATTCACAGAGCCCAGGTTACTCCAGCTGAAGTGGCGGAGCAGCTTCTGAAGAGCAGCGATGCCGAAACTGCTCTTAGAGAGCTTGCAGATTTTCTTAAGAGGAAGAAAGAAGACCAGGAGCTAGAGGCTAAGAAGCGCGAACAGGATGCCAAAGATAAAGAGGAACAGCAGAGGAAGCAGCAAGATGATGATGACGACAAAGGAAAAGAGGTTAATAAGGAAGATGATGATAACTACCAAGAGGGAAGTGACAATATCACAATAATATAGCCCCGTAAGCTGAAATTTTAGATTCGGTGGGGTCAGATAAGATCAGTCACTAACATAGTTGTGTGCCTTAAAAGTTTTATTTGGGATTTAGACCACTACAATATGATTATCCCATCATTTTGAATCTTCTTATGATTTTGGGGCATACTTTTATTCTATTATGTTCACTCCAAGAGGATGTAGTGGTGAAATCTATCTATCCGTCTATACTTATACAATTGAGTTGTCACGACTCACTCCGGCGGTGACTGATGCAAAGGGACTAGGGAGTCTCAATCCCCTCGCAGGTCTGACCAGAATTTTGCGGAAAAAATGGGTGGAATTTCACCTAAAAACAGGACCTTTTCCCAAAATACATCTACATGCCAATATACAAATGTAATCCGTTTCACGGCACGCATCCAGAGCATGTAAAATAATTCCATGCATTATCTAAATACTAATATAGTATAGCAAGCAATAAACACATCATATGTCATACAAGCTTATCGGATTTCAGACGCAAAACAAATTATCGGACCTTGCTTGTGGATTTAAATGGAGCTTAAAAGCACATAATGCAAAATGACAGGATGAATGGGGTTTTCCCCAACAAAAAGGTGCCCATACAAAATTGGCAGGCTCACCACAAGATGAAAGGATGGCTACTGAGGCAGAGGAGGTGCACTAAGAACTACTAATTTGTTTGAAAGAAAAGGGGAAAGCGCAGGGTGAGTTATAAACTGGTCAAAGCTAGTTTATTTAGGGGAATTTTTCATAAGGAATGAAGCGTATTTTATGAGCGGTGTTTGGTGTGACAAAAACAAATTCATCCAAAATGCACGATAAGCAATCAAGGGTGATAATTTAATATTTTAAGAAGTTAATGATCTGTTGATTTGAGTTTTCAATTTTTGTTTTCAGATTCTATGAAGGAAATGCTAAAAATTCTAAAAATTACAAATTTCAGTTTTTAGTTTTCATTCTTAATTTTCAGATTTCCTTCACTAAATTCTTAAAATTGGAAAACTGAAACCTAAAACCAAACAAATCCTAAGGGTGACAAATCGAACTCCAGGACACTGCTATACGCTTTAAGTGGATTTGGATGAAGCCATAAAACATTGCACAAGAAGACAAATTTGGCGTATGTACATGGCTTGGATAAAGAAGGCAATTTTGGCAAGAGAAAAGCAACACAAAGAAAAGGAAAAAAATAAAAATAAAAAACCACCACACATGCACATTTGGCAGTCCTCCCTTTTTCTCTCAAAACAGAATCACCACCACCCCACCTTTCCCACGTTCAAACCCTTGTCACTATCTAGTCTCACTCGATCAAACAAGCCACAAAAGGTTTCATTTTTTCCCATTCGCGCCCACGTTCTTTCCGTGACTCGTTGTCTTAAGCTTTCGTTTTCCATTCCATACATTGACTCATTATCAGGACATTTAGGCGATAGTAGTGACTATGCTCGTTTCCCATTCCAATCGCTAAGGAACAAAGTGAAGCACTCATCGTCGGTCGCGCCGCTTCCACCATCTTTGCTAGGTTTGCATTTGCTGGGTTAGGGTTCAAGGTGATCGTAGCTGCTATGTTCACGTTCTGCTTCCTGCATTTGCACTTGGAAGTAGTAGATGATTTTTTTTGTAGAAGGTTTACTATATTTAGTTTAGGTTTACACGTTTTATGTTTAGGGTTTACAACTTTTTGTGCTCTGATTTACATCAATTTTTTCTTGAACGTGTTTAGTGGCTGTTCTTATTTGGCTTGCAACTTTTTAAAACTTATTTGAACGTTTTGAATAGGTTTATATGTTTTTTAGCATGGTTTACGGTTTTTGTGTAATAGCTATCTTGAAAACAGTTAAATTTTTTTGTTTAGGGTTTAAGGTTTTTTGAGAAAGGTTTACAACTTTTTATGTATTGATTTACAACTTTTCTGATTGGCTTATAACTTTTCATGTTTTGGATTTGCAACTTAAGAACAAGGTTTACAACACTTTTTGCACTTGGTTTACAACATTTTGAACAAGGTTTAAAATTTTCTATGCCTGTTTACAACAATTTCCCATTGGTTTACAACTTTTATTGGATTGGTTTACACCATTTTGGTTTACAATTTTTGGTGCACTAGTTTACAACTTTTTATACATTGCTTTACAACTTTTTGTCCACTGGTTTACAACTTTTTGTGCATTGGTTTACAACATTTTGTGCATATATAACTTTTTGTTTATTTACAACTGTTTGTTCATGGTTTACAACTTTTGATGCACTGGTTTATAACTTTTTGTGCATTGATTTACAACATTTTATGCATCAATTTACAATTTTTTGTCCACGGTTTACAACTTTTGGTGCACTTGGTTGGTTTATAACTTTTTATGCATGGTTTACAACTTTTGGTAAACCGGTTTACAACTTTTGGTATAGTGGTTTACAACTTTTTGTGCATTGGTTTACAACCTTTTGTGCATCAATTTATAACTTTTTGTCCAATGGTTTACAACTTTTACCTTGCAGTTCTTCGTGGCTTTAAATTATTGATATAACAATTCAATTTTATCATTTTGTTTTTCAGCTATATCTTAGAGATGGTGCCTCGCAAGAGTTGAAGTTGCGTAGGAGTGTGGAAGGGTAGACGTGTAAGTGTACTACAATTAGAGGATTTATCAATGTTTCATACAATTGTTGTTTATGTTAGTTTGTTGCCTTGACCATAATTAATGGTGATATTGTGTGAGTTAATTTTTTGGTTTTGTTGAATGTGAAGTGCACCCATTAGGAGTCGATGCTCCTACAATGCTCCTGATTCAGGAGTCGTTGCCGTGAAGTGCTTTGGTTTTTTTGTAGAGTGCTCAAGTGATAGTGTGGGCAAGGTCCAAACCACGACTTACATGTTTTGCATTTTGGTTTATATGATTAAATTGTATTTAAACGATATATCACTCATGGTTCTTTTTTTGTAAATGAGCAACTCAATATATCTTATATTATATCTACATTCATATTTCAATTATGAGGAAGGACTATTTATGATTATTATGAATTGTTATGCAAAGTGAACTACATTTTGAAATGGATTTTATGCATAAAATATGCATATAGTAGGACTTACGAATCACAAAGTTTATGTGGAACGAGATTCCTTACATACGGTCACGATAAATTTGTTCTTACAAAATGTGAACATTTTTTGTTTAGATTATTTATTCAAAAAATATATCAATCATAAAAATTATAATAAATTAATTATTAACTATAATTTATTGCTAATTATGATTCATATTTTCCTATTAAATTAGATAACTAATTGAGCAATATGTTTTTTTTTAGAGGTGCTAAATGCTCAAATAGGATGAGTACGAAAAATGATGAATCTAATTTGCAAAACATCATTTGTGCAATTGACAAAAAAAAAAAAAGATAAAAAAACTGAAGTTGTGATCCAGTTAAGAAGAGTCCTAAACTCACTTGATCACACCCTCTGCCTGTTCGAAGGAAGAGTGTTCACCACTAGCCAATAACCATGGACTTGAACACCTTACACTAGGAAAGAGTGATTTCCCCATGGAGGAATCAAACCTATGCGAGGGCCCTTTCAAAACTGGCTAGATGCTCATTCAGTGCCTCACTAGTCAAGACATTGACGTCCTCCCTTAGACATTAGATCTTCTCTTCATCTCTTCTTTTGCAAATCGGCAAGCTCTTCATCCAACTTGGCCTTAACAGTTAGGTCGTAGACCTTCTCTCGGAGGTTGTGGTTAATGTAGATCAAATCCCACGTCTTACGCTCCAAATTGTCCTTCAATACTCTTTTCTAGGAACCTGCAAGCATTCCAAGACCAAACAACCTAGATCTCGATGTATCAGCAAATGCCAAGGACTCCACCCTTTGCCATCGCTAAGTCCTTAGGATGGCATAATTGTTCATTAGTGAACTTGAAAAAGGGAACTCGAGGCTACACAAGCTGGAAGTAAGCAGGATCCACAAAATCTTTCACTTCCTGAGCTCCCACCAACACTCAATAGAGGAGCAGGAAGGACTAGAGACCCTATTACGCTTATGTCTCTGAGAGGGTAGAACTCTGATTGAGTTCCTAAGCTTAACCCTACACTCTGGAGTGGACTGTGATCGGCCAATAATAGCAGCAACCTTTTTAAGGAGAACAAGCAGGAAGCTCCTTATCCGATAGCTTGGGAGCTATCTTAGTTGCAAAAAAAGAAAGAGAAAAGGAACATATTAATACAGCAAAAGAGATGTTTACAAGTAGTTATAAGCACAATAGGAAATGATAAACTACCTATATGCTTCAAGACCTTCTCCTTATCTGGCCCAAATCCAGGAGGCTACCATAGAAAAATGGGGAGCTCAAGTTCATCTTTTCCCCTAGGTAGTCGACAACTTTCCTTCTAAAAAGAAAGAGTTCTACTCCACCCTCAAAATCTAGCATGGATTATGCCCCAATATACAAAGCATTTCCACTTCACACTTGTCCAAGAAAAAGGGTACTCAGCCTCTACCAACCTCACCTTAAAAATTTGTCCTTAAACCTCTTGAAGTTTGAGGTCAATAGGGGCAATATTTTCTTCCTAGAGAAACTATTGAAGGAAATTCAAGTTCCCTTATCCAGCTTCTTCACTTGAAGAAATAAAGAAGACCCTAACATTGGGTTCTTGGTTGAGCACCTCAAATGTTCCGATCAAGGCCCAACTATTTAGATGAAGTTGAGTAGGAGTCACGTTCACCCTATTCAAGTAGCCAACTTCAAATGGTGCAAAAGTAACTCCAATATCCAACTCCTCAAAGAAGTTAGCATACATGAATATGAAGTTGCTTAGCTTCCCCCTCTCAAAAGTGGCACACCATGCCCTTAAGAGCATAGGGGATACACTTAACGTTATCCTCCTCCCTAACAAGGAAGCTTTACGACACTCACTAAAATGGTGTACCCTCATCGTCGTCAAAGATTAAGGCTCCCTCCTTGACCTCAACACTGACTTACCCATATAGGTCTTATGCCACTGCATCTACGATGTCCTTCCTCTCCTAGAAGCCTACACACCCTTTCCTTTGGCCATTGATCAAAACCTAGATAAATCAAAGGAAATAGATGCTTGGCAGAAGGGAAGAAACTCAGTCAAAAACCATAAACCCACAAAGAGAAACCCAACACAAACAACATCACCTCTCCTAGGGTTCAAGTGTGAAAATCATAAGACAAATAACAAAGGAGTAAAGAAATCAAACTCATCAATCAGAAATTGCAGAAAACAAAGATGAAATTGGAAATCGAAAGGTCACTTGAGTAATGGAGAAGATGAGAGAATAGAGAATGCAAGAGCTTTGCACGAAAATGGACATCGTATTTTCAATTCAAGCAATTTAAGTCCTCTATCCTCATCCAATGGTTAAGAACGTTTTCCTTCATTTGAAGACGCATATGAGCCACTCACCTTATCCAATTTTTAGGGGCTCACTACTTCTATCCAATGGCTTGCATACAACCCATGGTTGCCACTTAAATGGCAAAATGATTACCTACCATTTTACAATGCACTATGTGTCATTGCACAATCTCCCACAAATCATCACTATAGCAACTGAAAGAACGCACTAACCCTGCACAAAAACTCTACTCAATCAAGCTCAACACATAGTTCTTAGCGCAAATACCTCGACACAAATACCTTGACACCCACAACTCAGCCTATGATCAAGCTCGAGGGCTATGTTCTAGATTAGAAATCTAGGCTAGTAACCTCAACCCACCCCTAGGAGCATGGATAGATGGTCCCACAAGTAGACCACATGGCAGAGAATCCTCCCAAAGATTCTCCACTGATTTGGCTTGGATCTCCTATTAATTGGGCACAAGATTCTCCATGATCTTACTATAATACACATCAGGAACGTATCTCCCAAATAATAAGGAGTGTATCTCTCACCTCCTAAATTCCATATAGATCTCCATATTCGAGGAAACACAAGGATGATTGTCTTTGGATTTATCCACAAGGTAACCTCACTAGAAAAGCTAGGAAGATCTAATTTCTCCTTCAACTAACCTAACCCAATCCATTCATGAATGGGTTGGGTTGGGTTGGGTTAAGTTGTATGTTCAATATATTGTGAAAAAACATGAACTCAACATAATATGAAAAAATATATATACTGTCAATATATATAATCTAATACTATTTTCTAACAAATATGATAACGATAAGATAAGTTTCAATATATATAAATTTAAAAGAGCATATATAACATGAACTTATTAGAATATTGGATGGACAAAACATGGTTTTTTTTTTGTTAGAAAAAAAGGACACTGGTCATTTATTCTTATTGGTACATTTGCATCTTATCCAAAAGAAAATTATATAAGACATCCTGCAATAAACTATAAAAAAATTGTGTTTTTTTCTTCTTTAAGATTGGATCAATTGGGTTAGGTTAGGTTAGGTTATGGGGCTAAAAATTTGCAAACCCACAACCCAATCCATACTCTTTTTGCAGGTTGGAATTTGTCAACCGAACCCATATTTAGAGTTGGGATTGGTCAAAATCTATGTGTTTGTGGGTTTGCCTAACCCGATGGACATCCCTACCTGAATTGGTAGAATTGCAATATCATAAAATTGTAAGTTGTTGTATGATGCGATGGCATTTTTTTCATTGTAAAACTACACTTTAGTGCTAAAAGATTTCTATTTTAACATTTTAACTCAAAAGATCAATTGCATATATATTGAGCCCCTTAATAATTTTGGAATTATAAGACTTCACCCTCAAAAAGATCAATGAATACATTTTAGTACTTTAAAGATTTGACATTAATTATATAACACTTTATTGTTGTGGAAAATGGTAACAAACAATAGACTAAAGTATCTTTAGGGATGTTTGTTCCTTTCGAATAGAATAAAGTAAGGATAGTGGAATTATTACTCTGTCTATTGTTTGGATATTTTTTTATTTCATCTCATTCCTTTCAATTTAGAGGGAAAGAAAATTGAAAAGAATTAATGTAACTGGTTAATTGCATCTAAGTTTGGCAAATTCAAATATCTAACCAAATCAAAATTATGCTCGGCTACACCCAACTCCGCTACAATTGGTATTTTGATATGAATACTAAAGTGGAGTTTTGCAGGAGAAATTTCAAGCCCAATCATTCACCACAGAAAAACGATGTTGAGCCCACAAACAATGAACCCAAGTCCCAAATTGATTCCTTCACTTGACCAAAATGCAGGCCATCCTTCTCTTCACCATATTCCTCTGTTCAGTCCAAAAGCAGGCCATCCCAACTCTTGTCCACCTCGGCCCCGCAATCCCTCCTCCTCTTCTTTTCGAACAATAAAAAAAAAAAAATAATAATAATAAATAAATAAATAAAAAGAAAAAACCCCTGCTCTTCCTTTTCTTCAACCTCCTGCCGCTGCGCGACGCACAACTCCACACGAGCACGACGGCTAGGCCTAGCCTCGCCTAGACATATACAACCAGATCCTAACTCTGCGCGTTACATTCAATCTGCACCTCCGTTATTCCTTTTTTTCCAAACAAAAAAACAAAAGTTTCGATTTTTTAAATTTTGTTTGTAGGCAGAAATGGATCCAAACGCAGTGAAGTCCACTTTGTCCAATCTCGCGTTTGGAAATGTAATGGCAGCAGCTGCCCGTGATTACCAGAAGGTTACCCTCTTCCCCCTATTCCCTACTAATTTAATTCTTCACATTGCAATTCTTTTCTTCTTTATTATTATTATTATTATTATTATTGGTACCGTGTGCTTGTGCATCCTGACGATTGCTGGTGTGTGGTTGGGTTTTGGTTGCGCAATGGAACATTTTTTGTGTGCGCTTCTCAATTCGTTTGGTTGTTTCCACTTAACACTTGTAAAAGAGATCCTAGATCTTTCTCCTTGTCCAACATGCCGGTTGTAGGTCTTTAATGAATTGTGCCGCAAATAAGTTTTTTTTTTTTTTTTCAACTCACTAATGCTGTTTTGAATTTCACGGCATTGGACTTAATTGCTTTTCATTTGATTCAGTGATTCACTGTTTGCCCTTTGAACATTTCTTTTTCAAGAAAGAAAGAAAATAAAGAGTTTAATTTTGATGCATACAAAGTCATCCAATAACACTCTTTCATTTAAATGACGTTTCAAGTAGTGGATGTGAGATTCAATTATCATTGTTGACGTGGTAATATATGATTGGATGACTGTGTAAAATTTGTTTGCATTGTAAGTGTATAGAAATTAAATCAATATTATGTTAGCTTTTGTGATTAATTATTTGTTAAGTTTGCTTGATTTGATAGTGAAATTAATGTCATGCATTGCATCATATATGTATATAATATATTGTGTGTGTGTGTGTGTGAGTATTGAAAATGGTAGCTGTTATGATATTTGACCGTTCTTTTTACTACTTGAATTCTGATATACCATTGTAATGTGTTTTGATTTGGTCTAAACCAAATTGAGCTAGTACTGCAGTGGAATTGAGCTGCCTGACTCAAAACTTTTAAGCTATAACAATATTGCTGAAGTTTTTCTATCAACTGCTTCCTATAATTATCTTTGTCTTCTTTTCTTATTAACTTTCCCTTGGTTATTATGAACAACTGAATAATGTATGTATCAGTAATAGCTTCTAAAGTACTTCTTTAAAGATATTTCTGTGTATTCTTGGAAGTCAATTGTGCTAGTACATTAATAAGTAATTCCTGAATGTTGACACGGTTTATTCAAACCCTAACGTTATACTGTAATATTCTCTGATGATTGTTGTGAATTTGTGATATATAATTGTTATGCCAGCAGCTTCTTATTGATGTAAATGTGACTCATGTTATGATCACTGCAGGAATTGCTTGCTCAAGGGAAGGCACAAACATCAAGTTCTGTGAACCAGGAAGTTGACCTTGATGAATTAATGGATGTATGATTTGTAAACTTCTCTATCTCATCATTTATGTATTTGTGTATATTCCCTAATTCTAATCTATATGGATTACACAATGGCGATGTCAGGATCCTGAGTTGGAAAAATTGCATGCAGATAGGATTGCAGCTCTTAAGGTAGCAATGTTTGTGTTCCAATATCTATCAGGATGCATAATGGCATTCAGATTTTCTGTTTCTGAGCCTTTTATTTATAAAATACCTCGGTGCTGATGACCATTTTTGTCTTTGATAGAAAGAAACAGAGAAACGGGAGGCATGGAAGAAGAAAGGTCATGGAGAGTACAGGGAAATAACTGAGGGGGACTTCTTAGGTGAAGTCACCGGAAGTGAGAAAGTGATTTGTCATTTCTACCATAAGGAGTTCTATCGATGCAAGTATGTTCTGTCTGAAATACTGTTGCTTAACCTTAACATCTCTTTGTCTCCCCTCTTTTCATGCACGCTTAACATGTCTGTTGCATTAATGAATCTTTCCAGGATAATGGATAAGCATTTAAAGTCCCTTTCACCAAAGCATATTGATACAAAGTTCATCAAGCTTGATGCCGAGGTCAGCATACGGTTCTATTATTTGCTAAAGAGATGATTTAGTGTTTCCTGAGCATTGAGCCAATGTGATTGTGACACCCGACATATTATCTTAATGCAACTGTTTGTCTTTGTAAAGAAATTGAGTAAAAATGTTAATCTTTGATAATGAAATGCAGAATGCGCCATTCTTTGTTGCAAAACTGGCAATCAAGACCTTGCCTTGTGTCATATTGTTCAGGTGAGGCCTAAATCTATTACCTGTTGGTCCTGGTTAACTGAGTGCTTTTAGTATTCAAATAGCATGTTTGTGTGGAACTGCTAGGTCTCAAAAAGTTGAGAATGAAGTTAGGAATACTGAAATAATCTTTGTGGTCAATAGACTGCACATTCCAAGTGCCTATTTGTCGTCAATAGGCTCCACATCACTAGTGCCTAATTTTATCATGCTTTGCCTTGGAGCTGATTATTGCTTGGTGGCTGAGGTTACAACAACAACAACAAACAAAAAATGATGTTGTTGCCGAACCGGTGTATACTTCATGACGACAAAATTGATTCATTACATTGATATATGTGCTGAGGTGTTTCATTTTGTCAGGCAAGGAACTGCAGTAGATAGATTGATAGGCTTTCAAGATCTGGGAGGGAAAGATGATTTTTCCACAAAAGCGCTCGAGGATCTGCTCATAAAGAAAGGTATGTTTCTAATGTCATTTTCATTTCTTATTAGCTAGAAAGCTTTTTAACTGTCACTTGACAGGCATTGTTGACAAGAACAAAGATGAAGATGATGAAGATGATGAAGATGATGGATATCATGAAAGTGCACGTAGAACCATTAGATCCACTGTGGTTGCTGATTCTGATTCTGATTAAAATTAATCAATTAGTGGTATCATGAAAAAAAGAATCTGCAGTTTATCTTGTTCAATTTTGTTTAGATTTCTGGCTTGTATATTATTGGTGCTTTTTCCTTGTTTGTTTCTTTATATGGAGCGGGTTTCAATCCATGACAACCATACAGAAAATCAGAAACCCCGTTGATCTATCACCATTGTATTAACTAGTTACTTTTATGGGTGTAACAGTTTGGGTTGGTCCAAGTTGAATTAGAAATTGAGAAAATTACACTTTGCTCTTGAATTATAGGCACTGTCTGCCTTATCTCCTAAACTTTAATAATGTGCAAATGGATCCTTTGAACTTTGAACTTTTCACAATTGTATATTTTATCTAAAATTAGTGTATTATACCCTCATAAATTCTGGAACATGTGCAAATTGATCTCCTGAATTTTTCTTAAATGTGCAACTTAATATTCTAAATTTTCTTAAATGTGATATTTTTGTTAAGAATTGATAATAAAATTAACGAAAAAGCCAATTTGCATAATCAAAAAAGTTCATCAGATTAAATTGTATATTTTTAAAAGGGTAATTAACAATAACCCTCTTGAGACTTATAAGAATGACACTGCATACCATTCTCATAAAAAATCATCACTCCACCCCAATGAACAAACATTAGAGGTAACTATGGTTTATGTCCTAGTAACTTTTATCCACAAAGCCTAACCATTTACTAATCTATTTGCTGCCTTGGGTTTACACATCTAACTGACCGGACTTCCTTCACACTTCACCCCCACCCACACAAAATGACCAACACAAGCCCCTGCCATAACAAGCAAAACATTCCATATTCTGCACCTTCAGTCTATCTCGTCTTTTATCGTTCAGATTTGTTGGTTGATTTTTAATGTATCTAATACAGGTTCTTGATTGATTCTTGTATGTTTTAGTTTTGTGACATGTATTGGAGGTTTAATTCCGTGAATTGATATAAATTTGAATCAAGGTAAGTCTTTTAACCTATTTTGTGTAGATGTAAATTTGCCCTCACTTGTGATGGTTACAAAGAATTCACCTAACCCCTATTATGGAGCTTGTCATAATAGTCCGTTCGGTGCCTTGATTGTGCACCAATTGGCCATCTTTAAATAATTCCCTGAAGATATTCTCTCATCTTATAACAGACATGTTATTGCATTTCCTTACTTGTGTACTATAGCCACTATTAGTTGTGTCACTTCACGGGTAATTGCATACATATGGCAGAAAGTTATGTGATTATATGGTACTTGAATCCACAAGTCATGTAACTAAACTTGGGTCTATTCACTGATGAGTATTGATGTTGCACTAAAAGTCTAAAACGGTTTGGAGGAAATACTCCACGTACTTTGAAGGATTGAAAAGGGGGAATTTGATGGAATGGGATTTGGGATTTAAGGGATTGGGATTAGAAGGGTTGGATTGCTAGAAAGGAGGATGTCTATCAATTATGGTCTCACCTGTAGTGTGTGGTTCATAGAGAAATAGAGTTTCTTTCAGCTTTTGTGTTGAGAAAGATGATGTAACCCCAACTTTATAACAATAATTTTTTTTTTTTGTATGATACCAAATAACCATGGTTAACTCTTGTAAGCATAGTCAAGTCATTAGGGTGGAGTGATAATTTTTAGTGAAAATGAGGTGGAATGTTATTCTTGTAAACCACAAGGGGTGCCCTTTTTAAAATTTAGGAATTAAAGTGCACATAATTTATAATTCAGGAATAAAGTATAATTTTCCCATAGAAAAATATCCACACCAATCAATCTTGTATAGCCTGTTTGTTTCACTATTAGGCAACTCCAATGAGGGTTGTCGTAATGGAGCCAAAGCTTTTTCTAAAATATTGCTCCGTAACTCATGCCAGTGGTGATTAAAATCCAATTCAAACAGCAATTAGTCAGCCTCTTGTAACGATTTTGGAAAATAAAGTTGGTCAAACCCTAAACAAACCAATTCAACACGGTATGGGTTGTTTCGATCATAGTTTCAACTTTACCCGGTTATTAACTCGTCATGGCACTAGATACTAGTTAAACCTTAGTCACCATGACCGAATGTAATTAAATTAATATATAATAAATATAATTTAATGTAACAAAATATATGTTATATATAAAAAAAACAAAACATAACACAAAGTTCGCTAGTCTAGTGGTAGAGGTGGCATGCTCCTTTCCCTTACGGTTCGAACCCCACACTTGATTTTTTGAGGAGGTTCTAAATTTGCTTGGAGGCATATGTGGATCCAATCGGAACCGGTCCGATTTTAAAACTATGATTTCGATTCTTGTAATAAGATCTAACCCTCTATGAGAAGATGAACAAACCAAAATGAACAATCATGGAATCACAACTATAGTAAAACAAGCCACAGATTGGTGATTTTGTACCAACAAATCATAAAGTATTCAAAACAGGAATCTGTAACAAATTGGGTCTCTTGAGTTGTGGACATGCGACTCCATTTGCTAAGTTATTGCTAACAAATTGATAAATCGGTTGAATTGCCAAAAATGGGTAAAAATAAAATTAAATTTTGGAACAAGATAATATTTTAATTTAAAAAAGTATAAACGATTGTAGAGATTAATTTTGATGTATTGTTAGTGTAAATCATCTAATCATATATTTCTATAATTTCTAAGCTAATGGGTTGTGGAGTTTATATTTTTGCTAGTATGGTCTGTGTGATTTTTTTTTTTACACGAACAATGTAGGTAAATTAAATCCATATACTCTAAGAAATTGCAACTATTTTTATAGTTTAAAAAACTAGAGTTGTTTTATATTTTTATTTTCTAAAATGAGGACAAAATCCATGGTTTTTTAACCCAAAAAAATTGAAAAAATGCTTAAATACATAAATCCATCAATTTTGATATTATTTACCAATATACACGTTTTTGAATTATAGCAATACGACTTGCAGTAAACGAAATAGGTTCCGTAATACGTTTGCCTAGCAAATGAATAACTGACTAACAAAATCAGAACTGAAACATGTCAGGATATAAAATGGCTACCTATTAAACGTATTAAGTGCAGTGAAACTAACCGTTGAGAGTCAAAGTACATGAAACGGCTCTGTTTAGCGTATTAGTAAAACAATGCAAAGCTAGCCATTTTACGTAAATAGGACACAGTTGCGGAATTATGCTGCCATCCCCTATAAATCCGATACGCATTCGTGGTGGTGGACCACGCATTTTTTTATTTTTACTCAAAGAGAGCAAGAGAGTTGGAGGAGTGGAAAAGTAGTCAGAAAGATATGGGGGAAAACAATTTATATAGCCGGATCAATGTAGACTTATCTCCACAAACCTAGATGCGCATGTAATTTTTTGGTTGTTAAATATTATAATTTTATTTATTTTAAATAGTGTAGTGCATTTATTTAAGTAGCGTAAGAGTCTTCCCAATCTCCATAAATCTAAGCAATGGCTTTGTATTTTGCTAGCCATGCTCTCCTATATGAAACAGTAAACCCATATTTTCATGCACCAAGCCTTGCAACACTCTAATAGGAACGGTTGGGTTAGCTTCAACAATAGAAAAAATGCAAGAAGTGATGACATCAACATCCAAGTGGGGGTTGCGCTGAAACTCCTCTAGCCAAACAAGTATATTCTTTATTATACTTTCAAACCTCCCAAATTCTCTTCTTCCGTCGATATGTCACACGAATGGTAATTACACTCACTCCCATAATGCTTGCATTTTCCTTGATATTTTGTTTGATTTGACTTGTGGACCTTATACTCAACCCCCCTTCAAATGCTATAGTTTTTAACTGCAAGTAGCAGATTCTTTATTTGGGAACTAATGCCCTTCCTGCAAAGAGTGCTATCTAGATAATTGCACAATATCCCCACAATAATGCCCCTAAACCCAGCATCCATTGTCATCTATGTTGCTTCCATATTCAAACTTGAATAATGGCCTATTCATTGACTTTTGGATAGCACAAGAGATTGTGTCAAAGGTTGGCTCTGGGTAGGAGGCATTATCTTATTGTCATCATCGTAGCACTAAAAAGTTTCAAGTAAAATCAAAATATCATAATATTCAATGTAAATAATCAATCAATTGTAATGAACAATAAACTAACCACACACTTCATAATAAAAATTAATAACATTAATGCATGGACAATAATTTAAATTATTTCATTAACCACTAAAATTAAAAAAATATTGCACTACTTCATAAATAAGGATTTAAACAATATTAAATAATAACTTAACCAAAAATTGAAAGATATAACAAATTAATTCACATTTAGCAATGGAAGTGAGTACTCCCATACTTCATCAAAAAATAGTAAAACAATTTAGACCTTAGACAATACTAAAAACTTAACCACATAGGTTACGAAAAGTAAAATAATTCACAAATAACATTGTAAATAAAATTTTACCATTGTTTGACTTCTCTTCAAAACCCAGTTCATTATAAAGCTCATACCCTGCAATTGACCGTCAAGTGGAACCTCTCTACCAACCTTAGTCGCCAGTTCTCAATGTTAGGCCACTCATCACATTTTCCTCATTTTCTTCTTCAAGGTTTTCATTGACCATTGGACTTGGTATCGAAATTATCCAAAAAGAGCTAATGACAACCTATCAAATACTTGAATGGGAGTGGTTCCATCAGAGCTCATCTACAACTCTCCCAAAGCTATGAATACCTCCATAAGATGAAGGTCAGGAAATTGATTATGACAATCAAACATCATCCTCAAATCATCGTCACTTTCAATGCTGAAACTTCCATATTGAACTGCACGTTGAGTAATCAATATAGGTAGCCGATACACCATTTGAATTATTTGCTTGTTTCTTGCATGCAACTTGTGAAGAATTTTGGCATAAAGCTCAGAAAGAGTCATAGATGAACAAACACAAACAAGTGGTGGATTTTGAGGCAAAACTGGACTTCATCTTGTTAGTTTTGAATTATCTCACAATTATAATAAGCAACCATAAAAAACCTCCCTCATTTTTTTTTCCAAGCACTCACTCAGCAAACAAAAAGAAAAATGTCCTCACATATGCTTCTCACTCTATATTCATCTAGGAGGGTTTTATAGATCAGCTCGTGGATTTAATACATTTGGCTAAAGCCATGGTGTGAAAAAAAAAGAAAGAAAAAAGAAAACAACAACTAAAATTGTTGGCCTTAAAAGTCCAAATATAACTTGAACAGAAATCTAAAATCTACGGAGTCCGGGCTAGGTAGACAAAGAAAATATAGTAAAACATATACTATTCCTTTGTGGATGAAGTTGATATTGAAAGTTAAAACTTAAATTGAAATTTCATATAGTTTAATTTTTATGCATTGACAGTGTAAAAAAATTTTACATTATCATCCAATCATATATTGCCAAATCAATAATAGTAGTTGAGTTTCACACCATTACTTGCAAAGTCATTAAAATGGAAACCTAGTTATTAAAACTTGCCGGTTCAAAAGGAAACTGAACCTCGCGCCTACTACCTAGTAAGGAGAGTGGGTTGCAACCACTTGGCTAATCTTTTTGTTCTGCTATTGTGTTCGATTAAATTGTATTTTTATATATTGATTTAATAAAATCTGTTCAACTAATGCTCCACTGGTTAAATTTGTTAAGAGTCGATGATTTGGCTAAGTTGATAACTATGAATAGAATGATTTGATTGGATAACAATGTAAATTTTTTTTTATATTATCAATGCATAGAAATTAAACTCTTAATGTTTCAATTTATTGACTTGTTAATAACATCTGGAGTTTACAAACATATATGGTTATTTTAGGAGTGATTGGTGCGTTATTTCAAATTTTGCAAAAGAATATTATGAAACTTAAATTTTGGGTGTGTTTGGATAGGATTCTAGGGTTAACAATCACTTTTTTATTAAAAAATAATTTTTGTATATTTAGATAATTTTTTTAAAAAATAATCAAAATCTCAAAAAATCATTTTTTAACTTCTTTTATAGAAGTTAAAAATAGTAGCTTTCAATTATCAATTTTTTCAATTACATATAAAACTTAAGTTTTATAATTAATTTTTTAAAAAAATAATTTGAAACATACACACCCTTTATATATAACTAAAAAAACCCAAAAATGATTTTTTAAAGCTATTTTTTTAACTTCTAAAACGCTAAAAACTATTTTTTTTAGATGGTAATTCTTTTAAAAATTATCCAAGTTTATAATATAATTTTTTGTTATAAAAAGTATTTTTCAACCAAAAAAATCATATCAAGCGTCCCCTAAATCAATTAGACCCGCAGAACATTGAACCACTTACCCATTAGTCCAATTATATAAAAACATCGAATGCAAGCATGTGTTGTAATCAATTTAAGGATACAACGAAGTAAGTGTTATCGACCTACCTGCACAAATAAGAAAATAAACAAAACAATAAAGCATGAGACGTGCAAAAGCATTGGGCTCAAGGAATATTTGTGTAGCCGAAATTCCTCCAGGATACAACAGGCTTTTCCAGTATATTGGGATCTCTAAAACTAACAAGGTTAGTCTTTATTTCACCCAAACACTCTAAAAATTCAAGTTGTAAAGACTAGATAAAAAAAAAAAAGCAGAATGAGAAGAGGAGAATTAGAGACTCTATAGTTTATTTTCTAACTGTTTCTCCCTCAAAAAATTAGAATTAAAACTTTCAGAGATGTTAAATAGAACTGCATATAAAAAATATCACACATAGAACGGGATACAGCTGACCATTTTCTCAAGTTTTGAATCCTGGATATCAAGTTAAATCGATCAAAGTGATAAGGCCATATCAAAAAAACTGTTGAATGACTTTTTGGTGTAGAAAAATCTGGATAATATGAGTTACATTATAGTGCTTCACGTCAAATAACTTAAACATGGTTGGTCAAGAATCCTCTCTTAAGCACTAAAAGATTTGGTTCAGGAATAATAGGAACAATTTTTTATTTGCCATCGAACCAATATACAAATGGGATTTTTTCAAGTACATGTACATCTAATAATAATATTTGATTTGTGAAATAATAATAAGAATAATATGATTGAAATAATATAACAATCCCCTACTTATTTCAAAATCAAATTCATTAATATAAAATATTTGGGTTAAACATGAATGTAAATGCATTGAATCTAGTGTTTTTTGGACTATGAACCAGACCTAGATAGGTAGAACTTTAAATTATAATGCAATTGGTGAAGTAGAATCTCTACAAACTAACACATTTTTAATGTAAATTAGAATCCTATCTGATCACATTTACACCCCGACTTATTCCTTATCGTTATCGCTACGTTGTGCTTTTAGGCCATGCACGTGCCTAGTATTTATGAGTGCTCTAGAGACTTAGCCACGTCTCATAGGAGCGGCCCCTCCCACACTCATATAGGTGATTTTCATCAAGTGTATACCGCACCTTATACACCACCCATAATTAAGGGCTATGAAATTCATTAAAAGCATTAAGCTTACCCTCACAATAATGGTCTAGCACAAGCCACTTCTCACACCATAGGAAGAGACATCAAATGTGCTAGCAAGAACGAACAGATAACTTGTTATTACCCATATGAACCTTTTTCATGGGATCTCCACTCACAAAGGTTGGGTTCCCATCACTGTTAAGTTTAAATCAGCTAAAGTCCCATTCCCCTTGTTGTGGCACTAAAATTCCTCCCAAGAGGCTTAGTCAAAGGATTAGCTAGATTCAATTCAACTTCACATAATCAATGGATAGTGTTCCATCTTTCAACAGTGCTTTACCACTTCATGTCTCAACCTAATGTGTCTACTTTTACAACTATATGTTTTGTTATTTGCAATAGCTATTGCCGCTTTATTATCACAATGTACAGACACAAAAGGAATAGGCTTTATTCCTAATGGAATATTGCTAAAGAAATTTTTTAACCACTCAGCCTCATTACTAGCTTGTTCTAGAGCTATGAACTCCGATTCCATGGTGGACTTTGTAATTATGGTTTGCTTGGCTGATCGCCAAGTAACAGCACCACCTCCCAAGGTAAACACATATCCACTAGTGGATTTAATCTCATCAGATTAAAGATCCAGTTAGCATCACTGTATCATTCTAATACACTGGGAATCCACTATACTCTATACCATAATTCATAGTACTCTAAATATTTCATCAATCTAGCCAATGCAGCCCAATGATCATTGTTTGGACTATGTGTATATCTACTCAATCTGCACACAGCATATGGTATGTCAGGTCGAGTGAAATTCATCAAGTGCAATAGACTCCTAATAATTTGTGCATACTTAGACTGGCCACAGGGTCATCCCTATTCTTCTTTAATTGAGCATTAGCGTCATAAGGGGTACTCAGGTTTAACATTAAAATGTCTAAACTTCTTTAGAAGTTTCTCCACATATTGCTCTTGTGACAATATAATATTGTCACACTTTCTTATGACTTTAATACCCAAAATCATATTAGTTTCGCCTATATCCTTCATATCAAAATTTGATGATATAAACTTCTTTGTCTCAATCACAACATTAAGACTATTGCCAAATATAAGCATATCATCCACATATAAACAAATAATCACACAATCATCACTAAACAATTTAGTGTAAACACATTTATCTACTTCTACATAAGAGAAACCATCAGAAATTAGAACTTGATCAAAATTTTCATGCCATTGTTTGGGTGCCTGTTTTAAATCATAAAGGGATTTAATAATTTGCATACTTTATTTTCTTGTCCAGGTTCCACACATCCTTCAAGTTGTGTCATATATATTTCTTCTTCCAAATCACCATTTAAGAAATCTATTTTGACATCCATTTGGTGAATAATTAATTTATAAATTGAAGCTAACACAATTAGAACTAGTATAGATGCAACCCTTGTTACTGGTGCAAAAGTATCAAAATAATCAACATTTTGTTTTTGACTAAAACCTTTAGCAACCAGTCTTGCTTTATATTTTTTATTGTTCCATCAAGATTAAATTTTCTTTTAAATATCCATTTACATTCGATAGATTTTACCCCAGGTGGTAAATCAACTAAAACCCATGTATTAGATTTTTTATTTGAGTCAATTTCAGATTTTATTGCATCTCTCCATAATTGTTCATTAGGTGAGTTAATAGCTTCAGAGAATATTATTGGATCATTTTCTACAATATATGTATAAAAATCATTTCCAAATGATTTCTCCACTCTTTGTCTTTTACTTCTTCTCAAATCTTCATATGTGTTATCTTGATTAATATGAGAAAGCATACTAGATATTTTCTCTAATTTTAATGGATATATGTGTTCAAAGATTTCTGCATTTTTTGTTTCAATTATTGTATTTTATTCAAGAGCTTCACTTTTTAATACTAAAAATCTATAAGCAGCACTATGTTCATCATATCCAATAAATATGCAATCTGAGGTCTTAGATCCTAATTTCTTTCTCTTAGGTTCATGTAACATAACTTTTGCCAAACACCCCCACACTTTTATGTAATTTAGTTTTGGTTTGTATCCTTTCCACATTTCATAAGATGATTTATTTGTTTTCCTGTAAGGTATTCTATTTTATATATGGCATGCAGTTAAAATTGCTTCCCCCATAAATTAATAGGTGCATTAGAACTTATTAATAATGCATTCATCATTTCTTTTAATATTCTATTTTTTCTTTCAGGGTACATCATTAGATTCAGATGAATAAGGTGGAGTTACTCCATATATTATTTCTTCTTTTTCACAAAACTCATTAAATAAAATATACTATCCTCCTCTCAGATCTAACTCTTTTTTTTTCCTACTTAATTAATTTTCAACTTCAACTTTATAAGATAAAAACATATCAAACACTTCATCTTTATTTCATATTAAATAAACTTTAGTATATCTAGAAAAATTATCAATAAAGTCACATAATATTTTTTACCACCTCTAGTCATAGTTTGTTTTAAACCACCAAGATCAGAATAAATCAATTCTTAAAAATCAGTTTCTCTATGTAGAAGGACATGATTTTGTAGTTAATTTTGATTATGCACATATTTCACATTTATCTAAATTTGAACTAGTTATGCCATAAATCATACCCAAATATTGCATTTTCTTAATATATGGTATACTGACATGTCCTAATCTAGCATGTCAAATATCCATAGATTTAATCATATAAGCAAAATTAGAAACATTCATTATTTCAAAAACATTGAAAACAAAAAGTCCATGATTACCATAACCTTTTCCAACCAAAACATTATTTTTAGTCATCACAATCTTGTTAGACTCAAAGGAAACCTTTACCCTAGCTTTCCCCAATGCTATAGAAATCAAATTTGCCCTAATACTAGGCACATGTAAAACATCTTTGAGTGCCAAAGTCTTCCCATATCTCAGCTTTAACATAATTTTTCTTTTCCTTGCATCGGTGCAATTTTGGAGTCACCAAGATAAACTTGCCCTTCTTCTTCATCCCCTATAGTAGTATAGGAGGCAAATGCATTCCTATTGGCACAGATATGCCTAGTAGCTCTAGAATCAATCACTCAGCTTGACATTGGTGACAAGCATTGCTTGAGAGACGCAGCAACTATATCATCTCCTTCAACCAAATTTGCTTTTGGCTTTGGCCTAGGAGGATTTCCAGCAGTCACTCTCCTTCGACATTGTGATGCTCTGTGAGCTGGTTTACCATAAATATAACACCCTCCACTTCTTTTGAAAGTGAGATTATTTTCTCTTTGAAAGTTGGTAAAGGAATTGTAACCAGAATTAGATTTAGACCTTTTGTTATTGGTAAAGGAATTGTAACCATTAGATTTAGACCTTTTGTTATTGTCATACCTCTTTTTATGACCTTGCAGCAAGTGAGCCTTGGATGCTAGTGCTTTAGCCCTTACTTCTGAATCTCCTTACGACTACCGTCTTCAATGATAATATGTTTGATTAATTCAGCCAGTGAAAATTGCTTGTTCTTATGCTTTAGTTGGTTTTGGTAGTTCCTTCCATGAATCGGCAACTTCTCTATCAATATTCCGGCCACAAACTCATCTTGCAATGAGATTTTTTCTACTTTCAGATTCTCCAACAGCTTGTGGTACTCATTGATTTGAGTACGGATATCCTTATTGTCAGTCATCTCCCATCGGCAATAATGTCCTATGACAAACTTCTAGCACCATCTTCATATATTTCAGTGGCATTGAATCCCATATCTTGTTGGCCTATTTGTAGGTGCAATATACATCAAATAACTCGTTTGATAGAGTTGAGATAATTGTGTGACGCAGACTTTGTTGCGGCGATCAATCTTCTAAAGCTTTAAAGGATGCTGATGTTGGACGCAAGTGAGAGTCTCGCCACCCGTGCATATCAAGGATGGAATATATCCTCTCTTGCCAATGGCGATAGTTGCTACCATTTCCATCGAACACCTTCTATACACTTTCATTTCAACAATTTTTTAGGGGTTAATCCAATCATTTATCATCATAATAGTTGACTCTTGAAATTAAACTCAAGAAAATTTTGATGCACTGTTAGTGTAGAAGTTTAATTTTAATGTATTGTTAATATAAAAACACTTTTGTAGTATCAATTAATCAAAATTTTTCATTTGCATTACTTTTCAAATAAGAGGGCAAAATCGACTACAAAAATTCAAGTTAAAACTATTTGTCAAAGGTTATATAAGCGTTTAGCTTGTATTTCTGTTGATAAACAAGTGAAACTCAACAAGCTTTACATGCAATATCTCAATTTGAGGAGCAGAAGTGATTCCTCTATGAGTTCTCAAGTCCTTTTTAAAGAATTGGGTCAAAGTTTATTTGTGTTGAATCAATGTCGTAACATGAACAATATTCAAGTTTGTTTCACTATGAGCAATACATGAACAAGTGATCACACTTGCATAATGATTTTTTTTTCTTAATAACGATTGCCAAAGTAGAATTAATTGAAGTAAATGAATAAAAAATGAAACAAAATACATGAAAAAGAAATATTAATCCTAAGAAAATGAAAGGAAATGAGTGGGTCACTCTTGTTCTCTTGGTTCTTGATGTCAGAGTGACTTGTACACTTGAAAGTGTTTAGTACGTTATTTCAGAGCCAACTACTGCTGAAATGAAAGCCTAAGACCTCTTATTTATAGACAACTATGTACAATAAGATCTTGCCACCTATCCTCGAGGATTATTTGTGCTCAAGATTGCCACTCTGTCAAAATCTCCACATTTGCCAAACTAGCCCACGTCATTGACGCTTGCATGCATGCCGCAATAGCCACTCCTAAACATGCATGATAACTACCCATATTTTCACCCACATTCTCAGCTTCAATGTGCAAAGCGTTATCTCCAAACATTATGCCACCTTTTGTAGACCCTTATGTCAATAAGTGTTCAACATTTGACTAAAACGCTTCTTTTCACCTTCTCTTATCATCATCATTATTTTTCTAAGTCCTATTGACTTATGCTTCTCCCCAAGGACCCCTTCACAATGGGCGTCGACACCAATTCATCTTTGACATTTTTCATCATTCATCTTTATTATCACAACACTTTATTGTGACTCTGATCTTTTCCATGTGACTCTGATCTTTTCCATCTCAAGCCCTTAACCTACTTTTTAATCAAAATCTCATATGTTGTGATGCCTCAGATCCAAGTGTCATTGGCTAAGCCTAACATAGCCTTTGGTACCGGAAACCTTCAAATCACAGAAAATCATCAAATTGCTGAAGTTTGCATTTTTTGTGCAGACATGTTAGCTGCAACGAACTTTTCTCATTAGGCAAGAAGCATGTCAATAGGTTCGTGACAGTGATATTTTCTTGTTGCTGAGAGTATAGGTCAGGTAGGTCGCTACGCGAGCTTTCTCGCTAGCGACAGGTAGGTTAGCAAGTTCATTGAAACAACGACCCGATGACAGAACGCGTAAATGACACAGTTTCACTAAACAACCCATTTTTCTATAAATACACCCTACACTCGGTAAAAACACTCAAAATCAAACCCTAAGTCTACCAAGGAGCTCTTTTTCCCTCTCTCGAACTCCAAGTCTCTTTCCTCCTCCCAAATCATTGGTTGATGGTGTCATTCCTAGCTTCCAAGGTCAAGTGGATAGTACCGAGTGCTTAGCAATCAAATTCGTGTTTAGTAATCAAATGCTTAGAACATACTCATAATGATGAAAATGAGGTCATGAGTTCAAACCCACTCACCTTGAAGGGCCAAGTGAGAGGTATCACCACCAACTTAACCTTGGAATCTAGGAATGACACTAACAACTGTCATGGAACAACATAAACACAATAAACTATAAGCTTACTAGGATAACTCAATGAACATTAGGGGAGTACTCAAACTTGACAACAACTAAGAACAACGACCAAACACAAGAAATGGAAGGAAAGAGAAGAACCCTAGCATAAACCATGAACAATCCTTACTTTGAAGCTTGGAGGAGGTAGGATTGAGAGAGGATGAAAGTGGGAGGGTGGAAGAAGTGTTTAGAAGGAATTACACCGAGTACATGTGTCCATAGATAAACTCCATACAGCCCTAGGGTTCCTCAAGACCCATCAATGTAGTCGGGAAGGCCTGGATGCAGGAAACCATGTTGTAATGCAGGTTCCAGAATTAGCACTGGAGCGAGCTACTCCAGGCTTAGCGAGGATCCCAAATGTCAGCACAATAGAAAATGACGTAGTTTTGATAAGTGAGATCCCACCCTTTAAAACACCCCAAGCTTAGACTTCTCACACAAAAATTGAGCCCTACCACCCCCAAAATACATTTCCTTCCTTCCTCTCTAAATCCCACACCATTCCTTCTCCTTCCAAAGATCAAAGGTAAGAGTTTTGTTGGTTTGTTATCTTCTTCTTCTCCATTTCATGTTCTAGGGTTTGGGTTTTTGTTGTTCTCCATTGTTGTCAAGTGGAGGCTCTCCTAATGTTGTTAGAGTTAATCTAGAGCTAACTAGAGAGCATTAGAGTTTAATCTAGAGTTTCATGGTTGTAATGGCAGACATTGGTGCCATTCTCACTCCAAAGAGTTAGAGTGTGTTGACGCCCTTCCTTCCTCCCCTCTAGGTGAGTGGGTTTGATCTCATAGTCTTAGTTTCATCATTATGAGTATGTTTCTTGCATGATGATTATTAAATATGAAAAATTAGAGATGAATATATGATTTTGCAAGTTATGGCAAAGCTAATGATTTTGAATATAGCATGAAATGGGTTTTCAAAACCATGGGACCATGATTGGTATATTGTATGATATGAAAATGTTTTATGTGCTCAAGTCTAAGAGATTTATTGGAAAATATATGATTTAGCGTTTGAATACATATGTTATAATGATTTCAGAGTTCATGATTTTGAATTCTATTGGTTCTAAAGTATGATATTTGAGTTTCCTAGTTTTAGAAAAACATGTTAGCCTGAGAGATGATTTAGAAATTCAGTCAAAAAGATTTTAGAGTACGGATCTTCCTATAATTCATAGCAGTTGGCGGCTACATACTCTGTGGACCTTCAGATCACAATGTCTACAAGGGAATGATCCCTTGGACATGATTTCATAACCACAGTTATGCTAAGATTGAGTTGTCAAAGTTATGTGAATCCAGAGCTCTCAGTATATTAAGAGTTTTTAGGAAACTAAGAAATATGGAATTTCAGATATTGTTGATTTTATCCCTTTTCGGTTAAGATATATACAATTCATGTTTAGAAAGTAGTTAACCTTGGTATACCTAATTGCCAAGGAGACGGTATACCAAGCAGCCATGGAGCAACCCCTTAAACAACCATGGAGGCAGCAGGCTTTCAGAGACAGAGAAGTTTGAGACCTAATGAGGTGCCCATAGAGAGAACGGAGTTATTTACAAACATCTATTATCATTCTTATGCATATATATATATTCATCATGTTTAGAGCACTGTTAATTATGATTTAGATATACCACAGGATACGGTCCTTAGAGGACAACCTATAAGAGAATGCTAATAGATTATGAATTTAGTTTTCAGGAGATTTTCTTAAAGTTGGAATTTTATTCAGTTAAGAGGGTCGAATGACTAGCATGAAAATATTATTATTATGTAATTTCTTGTATTTCTATGTTATTTGTATTGTTAGATTACGTATTTTTTTCTTGGTTGTCCCTTGTAGGTGATGGGTGAGAATCCACTCACTTAGTCCGTTGACTCACCCCTCTCCCTTCCTCTCATAATTATAGGTACAGACATCGTTCAATCTCCAGCCTAGTAGCTGCAGCTATCCAGTGGTGAGTCTTACTTTGGAGTAAGGCTAGTTTAGAGTCTTGTTAGAATTAGATTGCTCCAAGGAGATGTGTAGGCAGGATCGAACCGTGCATTATTTTCATATTATGTATTTAATTTCAAAGTCAAAAACATCTATGTATATGTTCAGAATTTCAAGGATGGATTTGAAATTGTAGATTTTGATTAGAATGTTGTAACAAGCTAGAGATGAACTTACAATTCAGTTCAAGTGCTAAATTGATTTTCAAAGTATGATTAAAATTTTCTAGAGCTTTATATGTGAAGTATTTCAGTTTTATCGATTCATAATATCAAGTTTTGAATAAAGTTTTGGATAAAGATTTAGATGAATTTATGTTTTCAGAATAAAAATGCATATTATTTCTACATATAGAGAGACTCAGAGGTCATGAGGCTTATGTGGGGATTGAATTCCTCATGTACCAGTCATGTTCCCTAGTCGGGCTGACAGAAGGGTTAAGGTTCGAAATGTTAGGAGGAAACACGTGGGGAAAGGTTTTTATAGGGAGAAAGGCCACTAAATGAAACTACGTTGTTTTGGACCTATTCTAATATGGGGTACCACGTCCCAACTCAACTAACAGCCTGACTTATAGTGGCTCACAACCGCTACAGGTCCAACCTACAATCTCAACCGATCTCTATAGCGGTCTCAAAAATGCCTATATGCACTATTATTGACTTTCTGGATCCAAGGTCTTCCCAGGATATGGGTGGATCCAGAAAATCTAAGACCTACTAAACTTGTCTAGGACACGTGAACTTGTATCACACTCTTTTGAACCCAAACTTACAAGTAACCTTATAATTTCCAAGAGCTTCATAAATTTCCAAATTTATTCTTTCAAAATTATTATTTGAACCAAAAACATTATCAATCCCATCAATCCACTAAATTTCAAACCCAAACCCTAAGAACCCTTTTTATGCTAAAAACATCATGCAACCATATAATTATTTTAAGTACTTCCAAAATAAGATTTTTCACTTCTAGAATTCATAAATATACATAAGAATGAATATTTAATTGCCAGAACTTGACAATGAAATTCCCAACTTTCCAATCATAAAAAAATCCTTCAAAACTATGTCACTTAGGCATACAAGATCATAAAATATAATCAAGGTCAATTAAATATGAAAACAACATATATAGAAAACACACATTTTGGGGTTAAGGGGTCTTAGTGAGTGGGACTGGCTACAATGAGTCCGGCCAAAGCTGCCACACTAGAAAAACCAGAGGCACTCACTATAGCGACTAGGACTCGCTATGGCAGGCCTTCCGCAGCTGAACCTATGTTTTTAGCTTACGACCAAGACTCGCTATAGCGGCCAAAACTCGCTATAGTGAGCCCTTCTCCTAAACGTGCATGGTAAACACCCACGTTCTCAGTTTCAGCGCGCAGCACTTTGTCTCCAAAAAATAAGCCACGTCCTTCATAACCTTGTGTCGATGCATGCTCGATATTATTCATTCAAAATGTCTTTGTATGTATGCAACAATCATCATCATTATTTTTTCTAAGTCCATACTAACTTGTGCTTTTCCTGGGATCCTACTTACGATGGTCGTTGATGTTGAACCATTGTCAACATTTTGCCATTTGACAATCCCCATATATAAGGATTTTAGAATCATGATTACTGAACCTTGTTCTTCAAGTCCTCATCTTTGTTTTATGGAAATTCCTTACCTTGAGAAAGCCTTGACCTTCACACCAACGTAGAATATTTTACTCATTCAAAGTTGCTCGTGATTCTTCTGTTCATATTGCAAAACCCTTGAACACTAGAGCAACTTTAACCAATCGTGTTGCCATTGTCGAAAGTCTATTCGACGTTAAAAACAAATTTTGACATATATATATATATATATATATATATATATATATATATATATAGTTTTCAAGCCGGAGAACTCATAAAGGAATCGCTTTTGCTTTTTAAATTGAGATTGCGAAGCAAAGCTCGCTTGTCGATTTTATTTGTTGGTCTACGAAAATCCAAGCTAAACACATGTTTTAATTTTGTTGAAGTTTTGTGTCAATTAAATATAAAATACTTTATCTTTGCTAATATGTTTGTTATTAATAACTCAATTCGCTAGTTATAACAAAAAATTTAATAAATATTTGTATATCATCACATAGTTCTACACTTTTTTTTTTTGGTACGTAAAATTATATTAATCGTAATAAGATTTACAACTATGATTTTATGTATACAATCCCAATCCATCACCACATTAAACCAATTCTAGTGGCTTTCCCACACAAGTTTTAAAAAAGGTGACAAATATCTCTCTTGAGGTATTTAAAAAGAAAAAACTATTAAAGATTTTGGCCCTTAATTCCTTTAGGACGATCAGCTTGTCTATTATCATGTGATCAGAATCGTTTGTAGTTTTTATTAAAACACAAGATTTCATCATGAGAATTAAAGATAATTGTGTGTGCTGACGTATTGAAGGCAAACACATGATTTTAATTGCACCTTCTTCGATTTACAAATAATCTCGGTTTGGAAATTAAACTTTTTCTTCACCTATATAAAAATGATTTTATATTAAAAAAAAACTTTAGATATAAAGAATTTATGGGTTTATGCGGTGCCCATATAAATTTTAAAAGTTGGTACCATTTATTTATTTATGACTAAGGATTAGCTATGTATCCCACTAATTTAAATTACCAAAAACTCAAAAACTTGTCATGAAATTATAACTACTGAATACAAAAGAGCACCACTGTTCCAAGGACATTGAAAGAAAATCCACTTGGAACTATCTTTGTGACATTTTATTTATTTTTAAATTTGTATGGTTCATACCAAAATGATTTAATGCAAGAAACACATGCAGACTTTTTCGATCTCCTTAAACAATATTCAAATAGGATTATTTTCCTTCACTTATTCAAGCCTATAAAGACTATTAAATTTATGTACTGGACTATAAATATGGTCCCCAAACCTAGCCCAATCTTAGAATCATAGTTATAAAACTTGAGTGATCGAGTTTAAGGCTCGGCTACTGGTTCAACCGGTGGGTCATGGTCGAACCCAGTTGGTTGAACCGGATATAATTAAATTAATATATAAAAATACAATTTAAGGTAATAAAATATGTTATATATTTAAAAAAAACAAAATATAACACTAAATGTTGGCTAGCCTAGTGGTAAAGAGTGCACCCTCCTTCCTCTTCTTGCAGGGAAGGGGTTCCAACCCCACCTTTGATATTTTTGAGAAAATTCTGAATTTTCTTGAAGGCATTGGGTTGACCCAAGTCACCCTTTGACCGGTCACACAGGGTTTAACTAGAACCGGTCAAATGGAAAGGGAGGTCAAGTGGCTGGATCACGGTTTCCTGTTGAACTAGCCAGTTTATTTGGGTTTTATAACACCGCTTAGAATACTCTCCTAAGGGGTCCCATAACTTATCCACATGGCATAGTATCCCCTATAAATTTATCTCAAATTTAGTTGAGGATATCTCCTAAATCTCATACAGGATCTTTCTATATCTCATTATATCATGTCATCATTACATTATATCTCATATATTATGTTATATCTCTTGTAAATACGAAATATATCTAATATATACTAAATCACATAAATATCTCTCACATTCAGGGTAAATTATCTCCTAACTTATCATGGGGTCACAGCACACTATATAAGGGACTTAACGTGCCCAGGTATCACAAACTTATTACATATTACTCTTTTAGCACTCTATGACTCATTCATATACTGACTTGAGTATCGGAATGTCTTTAGGTACCCCACCCCTTATCTCCTTTATTGTGAATTAACCGACTCTACAACGAAACACACTCTGAAGCTGCATGCCTGCATCCTTCACCGCGCAAACAACATGATATGGACAATAATGAGGGCATTCAGAAACCAGCTCGCGAGCAAACTAGTTCCTTGGCGGCTTCGGCGAAGAACCTTTCCCCCAACAAACCAATGAAACCATCTCACAGACCTCGCTCGGACTCCATGCGGCCAAGAGAGAAGCAAGAGTGTCACGCCACCATCCTTCCCGCCCATGCGTCACTATCTCGCCATGAAAGAAAGGTGAAAGCACCTCTCACGTCGGCCTCAACCTAAAGCCTCTACCACTGGCCTCAACCTCCCATGACTCACCGTGGCACAAAACATCGAACAGCCACCTTGCTCACACATGCCTACCGTTGTCCGTCGAAGGCACTCGAAGCAATTCATAGTGCCGCCGCCCCGGACCCTTAGAACCCAAGGACCATCATCCATGGATCCTGGAAACTACAACGGCACATGCCCAAGTAGAGAAGAAGGAACAAGGGTTCTAATACTTGGGCCACTTGGCCCATAGTTCAACACCAATAAAAAAAATGTAGATTGCTTACAATTACGAAAGGGCTAGAACCAAGACCTTGCAATTACAAGCAGCACTCTCAAAGTCTGGTTTGGTTATTTAACATTACATAAATATCTATATATATTATCATTATTTTTACGGCTTAACAATTACGGTTAGCCATCTTCACTCAACACATGATCCAGCTTATCTCAAATCCCAATTGATAATGAGTGAAGAATTTTTCAAGTGCTACACTTGTGTTACTCTCATAACGAGAATTATTATTATTATCTTGTTTCCATAATCAACTAACAATGATATAAATATTCGTGGATGCCAAGTAATTTTTATAGGACGAGTTCTACCACCTCCTAGGACAAGCTTCGCCCTCCTCTTGGCCAATCATCCAGTTTTGGATGACCACATCACCTCGCGACCAAGCTTTGTTGCCAGATCACAAATCCTCATCGAATTCTCTCTCCCACCATCAAAGCAAATTTCCAGGTTATATATATCCATTCTTTTCCTTTTACAAGGGTTGGACATATAATCATATTTTGCACATTAACTTGTGCAATTATACCAGGAATTAAAAATCGTGCATTCTTTTTAAATTGGACGATATATTGCCTCTAATACAATTATAGAAAATCGTGTTTTCACACAATTAAACTTTCAGTCTTTTCTTTATTGCAAAAACACACTAAATTACCATGATTTTACAAAAGCGAGATTATGAGACAAGAACCCATACAATCTTGCTTGATTACTAATCATGTGCTTCTTCTTCTTAATTTCTGGAAAAACATGAATGTTGGAAGGAGTAAAAGGGAAATAACCCTAGCAAGAAATTAACCTCCTCCCACAAGCTAGCTAAGCTCCATTGCCGCCTGCTGAGCTCTATTTCCCCTTAGACGAGCTTCGCCTTCTCCAGTTGTGCTCCCTTTCTATCTCTCCGAGCCTTACACATGTTGGTCGACCTTTACTACCTCTCAGCCAAGCATTTCACATAAACGAGAGAGTGTGCACCCACTACGTGAGGTTTGGTATGGTTAATTGATGCCACATATCTATATATATTATCTCCTTCTTGACAAGAATTGCATATCAACTTGTCCTAACAACCGTGGTTAAGCCATCTGCACTCAACATATGACTCAAGCTCATCTCAAGGTCAATCATAATGATGTGAAGACAGTTCAAGTGCTAGACACATGTTATCCTCATACTCAAACAACTTTGATATGAATTAATTATTATAATTTTGATCAACTAACCTTGATTATTGGATGCCAAGCATTATCTTTGAACGGACAAGCTCAGACACCTCCTTCGCAGAAATCTACCATCACCTCTAGTTCGACTACATGCCATGCTCTGCTGTTGTATCATTGTCTCCCTGATGAAATCTAACAAGATATATCTTTATTATTCTCATAAACTATCTATTATACATCTTAATTATTTTAATTTACACATCGAGCATATTCCTATCTCAAAATTAAAGTCATTTGCAGATCTCTTAGATCCAAGAATACTCCTGTTTTCTTGGAAATAATTTATCAGAAGATTTTATGTGATGTTGGGGTACTATGTTGATACAATTGTCATATCCCCAAGAAGAAAGTCATAGATTACAAGGGAGTTTTCTATAAACCTTAAGCATTTCTTCAATGTATAATCCTTTGATCTCTTATCATGAGTATATCACTGTTGACTTACTTTTCAAGCACTCAGCCTCCTAGGCCAAGCTCTTAGCAAAGCCCTAGTCCACCAGGCACTTTACCCTATCAAGTTGAGCTATGCTTCCTTGAGATATATTTCTACCACTCTCATTATCATCTTATTCATAATCTGAATATTTTCATATACAGGGCACATCCTTTTACACCCCCATCAAGACTCTTTTTATGAGGATATATCCTTTTCCAGGTTAGACTCAACTCACCAATGATCTAACTATTCATGTGCTAGAGATATTTGTATTATTTTTTATGTGGGAATTGACTTGCCTCAGCACGCACTACCATAAGAAGCCCAGCCAATTCAGTAAACCTCCACTAACTAAGTTATGAAGGCACGTGGAAACCAGCCAACTCATAGTAAACCTCGGCACCAGAGTTGTGAAGGCACCACATCGCAGCCAACTCATAGTAAACCTTAGCACCAGCCAAGTTGTGAAGGCACCTCGAAAGCAACCAACTCACATAAGCCTCGGCACCAAGTGAGTTGTGAAGGCATGGCCAACTCACAAAAAACCTCGCACCAGCCGAGGTGTGAAGGCACCTCGGAAGCGGTCAACTTGCATAAACCTTGGCACTAGCCAAGTTGCAAATATAGCTCGGCACAGTTAACATCAAAGCCCTGGTCCAGCAGGCACTATGCCTTTTTAGGCCTAAAGCCCTGTCCTACCAGGCACTCGCTTTCAGTCTAAGCTATGCTACCATATCCAGATATGTTTCTATTATCTCAAAATTATCTTATTTATGATTTAACTATTTTTTATATACAAGACATATAACTTCATCTAAGGATTCGATTCAATTATGATCTAACTATTTTTCATGTCCTAGAGATATCTATTTCATTTAAAGGGTCTTCCCTTTGCATAGCCTGCTGTCTTCAGAATATGCACAAGGTTCTAAGACCACAAAACCTATTCTTAGATACAAAATCACAAATCACAAACCAAGCTTCAGAAAAGCCCTTTCCTCTAGGCACTTTGCCTTTTCAGCCGAGTTCCTAGACAAGCCCTGGTCACATCCTTACCAGGCATTTCGCCCTCCGACTTTCCAACAAAACCGTAGTTAGCATCCTCACCAGGCACTCTGCCTTTTCAGGCTAAGCTATGCTATCATCCACCCAGATGTTTCTACTACACTCAGAATCATCTTATTTATAATATGAAGATTATTTACATGGAGGACATATCCTCTTACATCTCATAAAGATTCATGTACTAGACATATTTGTAAGTTTTTATGTGCCAGGCATCAGGCCTACTCTAGCACTCACTACTACGGCAAGATGTCCAACTTCCAACGTGTATGTAGGACAGCCTCAGCACTACGGAGTAGCTTGAACCACCCGCGAAGTCCAACGACCCCAGCCGGGCGTCTTGAAGAACTCAAAGGAGCAACTCTTACGAGCAAACAAAACATAACCTAAGAGCACACTCCCAAGCTAGTCATCGGTCAATGCCAAGACGGGGCATTCTGCCCAGAGCCAATCGATGACTAGTGCCACGGAGCACAACAGCATACTCCTGAGCTCACCGATGATCAGTGCCACGATAATCATCACAACAACAGAGCACCTTACAAAATCACTACACAAGCATAATAGCATAGCATTACTTAGATAGAATGAAAGACAAAAAGAAAGCATCCTCATACCCTAGACCATGAAGACCTTGCTGAAAGACAAGTGCCAATCGAGCAAGTAATTCATCCAAAAGGAATTACAAGATCAAAACAAAATATACTCAGACCAACATGAGCATACTTGTTATTCTCATAACATCCTAGACCAAAGCCAAGCACGCACCAAAGCGGTGTGAACACCTTAAGCACCCGTACAACAACAAAATATATATTTGCATCCTTAAGCAACTCAGCTCAATGACAAGCCATCCTTCGACGTGCCTGAACACATTCCAGACCGTGGACACATGGATAAGATAACCAAAATACAAGAAACAAAGAGCTAAAAAGCTATCCCCTAGGCACAATTAAGATCAAGCTACCCTCGACACTCCAAAAGTAAAATAGAAATCAACCTCTCATAAAGACCTCGGTCACCCCATTGTAGCCAAGTCAAAATTCACACCATAACTCCATGCACCCTCATACCACCAGGTTGAAGTATAGCACCCCCTAAGGCACCAATTCCCTCGCAATTGGGTCTCATGGAAAAGATGTAACATAATGTGCCGCAAGTCGATGACGAACTCATCCCAAAATCCCATCAACTAAATATTCAAAAACCTTAACCAACTAGGTACTTCGTTATCTATGGCTAAGTCTTAACTTGAACCAAAAGTCAGGAAAAGCTAATGTTCCACAACACCTAGATGAACTCAAGATAGGGATCATAAGTCTACATATGACCAGGCACCTCAAGCTTCATAAATCCTAAGTTGCATTTCCAACAGATATCACACCGTTCTCAGCCAACCTCTGATCAACATAAAACATAAGTCCACATTTCTACCAGGCCTTCTACCTATTCAAGTTGAGTTTCTAAACAAGTCCTAACAGGCTCCACACAGGCACTCCACTTTGCTAGCTCGCATCAAAGCAGATTAAACATGAGACATCTTGCATCAAGTCCTATGCCAACTAGACGATTCACCCGAAGACCGGATAGACAACCAACTTAACATAAACACTAAAACCTTCATTGTCAAACTGACAAGAGGATCTCCTTTCTAAAAGGATTAACCACTCCACTCCTTGCGTCATCAAAAGTTTGGTAGACATGAAAGTAACCCCTCTCTTCTAATGCAAGCTAAAGAAACTAACAAGCTACGCGCAAAGGGCTCAAATGCTAAACTCTGAGTAGAAAGTCAGAAGTCAACATCCAAGAATGCTGAGCTTTTAGATAAGCCCTATTTTGGCAACTCATTAGCACTCTGTCGTTCTAGGTTGAGCTTTGATGAAGCAAAGCCGATAAGACAAATCGTCGTCCCCTAAACTAGCAATGGGAACTTGATTCCAACTCTAAATGGATAGATCTTGTCAACAAAAGAACCCTGACAAAATCTTCAAACTCACAAGCGAAGACAAAAGGAACAAAAGTCTCCTCTCAACCCACACATTACCAAAACAAGACTTTGGAATAATCAGTAAACTAGGGACCTTAAATTGCCCATTGACATAGGCAAAATGTGCCACGTCATCGACGCATATCATATAAGCATCCATGACTAGTGCCACTCAAAAGGTACGCATTCAAGCGACCTCTATGTTAAGCTCATAACTGATCAAGAAGACCCATGCGTGCACAAATTTGACTATATCTCAAGCCAACAGCTTGCCCTAATTAGTATAAGCTCAAACCTTAACTTATTTTGGTCGCCCTCAAGCAACTGTAAGAACATTCAAATTGGACCAAGAAATCGCTTTTGGCAAAAAGGGCAATATGAACACTATTGCAAAACAGACACCCCACCTAATCAAGGACTGGGCTCGCCGCTTGATTTAATAACTCATAGGCTAGAAGAAACACCATAACCATACTTGCATAATCAGGCAATTCAAGCTTGCCCAAAGTCCTCAGTACTCATCACCTGCCCTATCACCAAAAACAAGTGATCTGAACCACCCACCTCATTGAACCCTCAGGCTGGTCACTTTAAATCCTAGACCAGCATATAAGCAACAGTTGTCACTTGAATATCAAGATGATCATCCCCCATTCAGTACACCACGTGTCCTAATAGGATCCACCATAGACTCACTAAGAAACTGAAAAAGAGCATCTAGCCGCACACAAAAAGTCAACTCATTCGAGCTCGGTACACAGTCCTTTAGACGCACCACGTCATGACACCTCTGACCAAGCTACTCGGCCTACAACCAAGCTCGGGGGCTATGTACTGGACTAGAAATAAGGGCCCCAATCCAACCCAATCTTAGAAGACTCTCCCAAGGGTCCATAACTTACCCACATGGCATAGTGTCCCCTAGATTATCCTGGATTTAGTTAAGGATATCTCTTAAATCTCATAGGATCTCTCTATATCTCATTATATCCTTCATTATTACATTATATCTCATATATTATGTCATATCTCCTGCAAATACGAAATATATCTAATATCTACTAAATCACAGGAATATCTCCCCTATTGAGGGTAGATTATCTACTAACTTATCATCGGGATCGCCCACACTATATCAGGGGCTCAATGCTTTCAAGTATCACAAGCTTATTACATGCTACTCTTCTACCACTCTATGTCTCATTCATACACTGATTTGAGCGCAAGTGTTTCAGGTACCTCACCCCTTACACGGACGTTGGAGCTACTTGCACTCTTACCGCATTTCTAGGTAAGAACATTTGGGCTTAGATATGTTTTGGATTTTTGAAAAATAAATAAATTTTAGTTTTCAACCCTAAAAAATTATTTATCTAATTTGAATATTCATAAAACTATTTAGTTTTACTCCTATTGTTAGACCATTACTGGTAAATGCTAAACTAGCTAGTTAACCTCAAGGGTCATGTCATTTAATCATACATACATATGACAGCCAGCAATATATGTGACATGAATTAAAAACCAAACAATTCTTTTCAAGAATAAAATCAAAATTTACTTATTTTTCAAATATATATATATATATATATATATATATATATATATATATATATATATATATATATATATATAAAAGGTGTTTCTAATCAGAAAAATATATATCATTCTATTTTATCTTTCTACAAATCCTTATAAAATACTAAATGAAGTAAGTTTTGGTTACTTTTTAAGATTTCTAAGACATAAATTCAATGTATATTTTTACTTCATTTAATATATGGGAAGATTTATAGGAGGGTATGGGAGAATATATCATTGTTGTTCTACTTAAACTTCTGAGATAGATGTGTAAGTTAATCAATTAGGAGTTTAGGTCTATCGTGTCCACATTCATCCTCGTATATACTCTTGTTTACATTTCACGTCTTCGTTTACTAATAATACAAAGCACTGCAATAATTAAAGCGCAAGGACCAAAAATCCCAAACGTCAAAACAATTTTTTTTCTTTTGGCGGCAATATTCAAGGTGAAACTAGCAACAACCTATTATAGGGCGTCATTGGAGCTCTTAATTGCAAGCCTCCCATTCTTAATCAGGGCATTGTATTCTAACATAAAATGGGTCCCATCACTCGATCATTTTTTAATGTGATAAATGAGTGGAAAAAATTGAACCACCATCACATCTAACAATGATGTCCACTTTTGGGTGTTGGATAATATTTTTGTAATTGGATCCTTTTGTGTGCGGTTTACACAGTACACGTGTAGCAATATAGCTCAAATTCTTCAACCTTAGTTAACTTGTATAATGCATCCCTTAATTGGTCAAAAAAATAAAATAAAATTGGTCAGATTGGTCCCTCGGAGACTAGCCTTTGAACCCAAGTTTTAATTTGTTGTGCATGTTAATACAAAGCGTAGGAGCTGGATTTATGAGCTATCATGGTTTTTATTTAAAGTTCTCAACATATGGCAGCAAAGCCCTTTGCTTATCCTAGCAACATGCCTAAGTTTCCTCAGGCCGTTCATGGCATTTAAAAAGTCACAAATACCCTTTGACTTCCACAAGTACTATTTGAGCAAGTATATACATCATACATAACTCATGAAACGAATGGAAGTAAAGGATAGAATAGACCTTACACACAAAAATTGAGGTTTGAAATGAGTGATATTGGAGTGCTCAAGTTATATAGACATAAAGCTTTCAAAGGTCCTAAAACAATAGAATATATACTAGAATGCCACCACACTCTTCCGCATGCAGCATGCAACCTTCTCACCTTTTACCACTTTTGCCGCGTCAACTCTTCCCAAATAGTCCCCTTATAAACCATGGATCTTCCCTTCATCTTCTATCACCCCCCATTTTCCCAATTGCACAAACAAACAAACATTAGAAGCAAACTCTCTCTCTCTCTCTCTCTCTCTCTCTCTCTGAGTTCTTAAACCATCTTTTGCAACTGGCAAAGCCATGGGGTTCCTCAAAGTAATATTCATCATAGCAATAACCATGGCTTTGTCCATCACACTCACAATGAAAGTCATTAGCCAAGAGGAGGAGGAATCAACAACAGCAACAACAACATCACCTCTTGTGCAAAATTATAATTTTCCTTCTCGAGTGGTCCATGATGAGAAAAAAATAGTTCTTCCTTCCAAGAGGTTGAGCCGCTTCCTGGCTGAAAACAACCCAAGAGCCGCTGACCATTGCCACAAGGACAACGATGTGTGCACTTTGGTTGGTGCCAAGAACTCCACATGCTGCCAAAACAAGTGCATGGACGTGGGGTATGATCACCATAACTGTGGTGCGTGCAAGAAGAAATGCAAGTACACTGACACATGTTGTAGAGGGCAATGCGTTGACACCGACTTTGACAAGAGGCATTGTGGGAGGTGCAACAACCGGTGTGCGCTTGGTAAATATTGTGTCTATGGACTATGCGATTACGCCTAAGATCATATTGAGTGTCCAAATATAGCAAGGGGATTATAGTAATTATATATGAGGTTTGTGATTTAATTTCATTAAACAAAAAATGTTCAATAAGGTAAACCACATTTGTGGTGGTTCTCAAACAAATATACAGTACATAGCATATAGTTGTTACTGCTGAAATTTGCAGTCCTTCAAGTGTTTCCTAAAGCATAATGCTATCCCCTAATAACTCTAAAGAAAAAAAGTTGAATTAAATAAATCCGTTATTGGTCATAAATTATGAGATGTTTTGTGATTTTTTTTTTCATATTCCTCTCTTTGTATATATATTGGTTAGAGCATACAAATCTAATTTGCCTGATGAAAGATAAGTAATATATATTTAATAATTATTTTAAAATTTTAAATATTATTAAATAATTATTTTACACATAACAAAAACTAATTTGGTAGGACAAGAAAGATAATATAATTTGACGCAAATGATTTATGTCGTAGAGGTAGATTGAAAATATGATTTTGTCATTCAATATATGTGTGTAATAGATCTCATATTCATGAAAGTTCAATGAAACTAAAATTTGAACAATAGTCCTCACTTTGCAAGTGATCTCATAGTTTAGTAGTAGATTTCTGTATGCTCAATGAACTATGGAATGCCACAAGTTTAACTCTCATCTCATCTCTATCCTAATATCTTAGTTAAAAATGAAAAAAAAAAAACCTCCCTTCCTTTTTCAAGTGTCAAGTACTCAAGTTTTTCTTCTCTTTTAAAAAGAAATAAGTCATGTTCACTCAATTCGACTGTACATGTTGCGCAAATGTTGTCAACTTGGTTGACAGCACAAGGGTATATATATGAGGCGCAACTGTTGGTGAATTTGTCAACGTATCATTTTGACAAGTAAAGTGTATACCTTAATTGACGACTACTTAAATGTTATATTGTTTCTGAGAAACGAAGATATCCAGCTTATAGAAGCAAATTAAGGTGCCATATGGGGTCTACAACTAAAGCGGCTAATATAATCACATGCATGCAGCCAACAGTAAGCGCCATTAGATTTGCCTGCAAAATGGGGTGTCTCACGTGCGATTCTCATTTTCGGAAAAGATTGAGGGAAAAATTAATCGAAGTTGGATCTCATCACTGATCGTAATAAAAGAAAACTCAACTGAGATTGATATATTGATCTTATTCTCCTTTAAGTTTTGGTGTCAATGTGAAAAATAAAAATGGCAAATTAAAGAGTAGATAAATGATTAAAATGTGTGATATAAGTGATGATTTGGTGTCAAATGTCGGGAAAAAAAACCCACAGAGTAGATAAATGTTTAAAATGTGCGATAAGTGATAAATGAGGCATAAACAATATTTTTCTTACCGGGATAAAATGAAAAAGTTTCGAGGGACAATTTTCTCCAATTTTTTCTGGAATTTTTAAAAATTAGTTATAATTTATATGAAATGTTGGAAGTGGTTATTGCCACTCCTATATGTCTATTATCACTCCCACTTTAATGACTTTTATTTGTTTGTCTTTAAAATGCCCTTGACTTCTCTTTATTAATTAAATTAATAAATTTAACATTATTTTTATTTTCACTAACTATAATTTATCTAAACTTATTATTATTTAATTAATATTTTTATTTTTAAATCTTTATTATTAATTTCATTCTTAATTTTTATATAATCAATAAATAGTACAAGTACTTGTAATTAAAATATTAAATTATTCTATTCAAAGTTTTCTTAATATAATAGTTACATAATAAATTGAAAGTGAATATTAAGATAAATTAATTGATTAAATTAGTTATATAGAAGTATATAAAAGAATAATATTTATTTAACAGAAAATAAATAGTTTATTCTTTATAATTTTTAAGTGTTAATGTAATGCATGATAAAGGAAATAATTTAACCTTTTTAAACTGTAAGGCAAGTATATCTAGATCAACGTATCAAGTAATCTTACGAATAAAAATAAAGAAAAACTATAGTACAACTTAATTGGTTTAATAAATCTTTATCACATGCTTATCTAATATTTTTTAATTATATAAACAGTATATATTTAACAAAATTAGTTTGTATATATTGACATTATAACAATAAATTTATAATGCCAGCAAATATAATTTTAAAAAATGATAAATTATAGTTCTTAGTTATCATGATGAGTAATTACTACTCACAATTTATCATTTTTCTAAATTTTTATTAGATATTAGTGTTTAGAAATTAAATTTTGTAAAAAATAAATGTATGTTGTTTATTGTTGCTTATTAAATACGTCTTTATTGCTGCTTACTACTATTTTTCAAGGAATAGCCATTATGCTAGATATTCTTTCAACAAATATTGTATTAAGAAAATTTAAAACAAATCCAAGACTTTGGTTTAAATAATTATTTTAAACAAAATTAATTTTCAATACTTGTAATATCCATTGACCTATGATAAGAATTGAAAATTAACATAAATGTTAATATTTTTAAATAATAAACTAATTTTAATTAGAGAAATAATTATAACTTGAAATGAAATAAAAGTCATTAAAGTAAATATTAGATGGTAAAATGACTTGTGATAAGTGTTTGTACACCGTTACGAGTGTTTTACCAAGACGTGTTTTACCACAAAGTGGTCTTAATCCTTCCTCCTTTGGCTCAGTAACGAAATTCTAGTAATAAGAAAACCCTGTGTGATATTAGATGACTAATGTTTATTATCATTTTGACTGAAATAGAAGAATGTGGGCATTTTAGAAAAGCGAAAAAAAAATTAATATGGGAGTGTCAATATCCATATAAGAGTGACCTGAAATTTGTTAGAAAAGTGAATGATATAATAGGAAAAAAGTTGCATATTTGAAGGAGCATTTCAATTCTCTCTCCATGTAACAAAATTCTTTTTTCTTCAAATGTGTCTTCTTTCTTGTTCTCCCAATCATTTATTGCCACACGTAAAACTAAAAATTAAAATAGATTTAAAATTTATAAGTTATCAAATATATAATATGCATCTTCTATGTATTCAACAAATGATAGGGAGGACAGGCAAGGGGACACTAGCTACTTGGTAATAGAAGGTTTCTCTATCCCTCTTCATGACACTCTTTTGACTGGCTGTATTTCCCTTTGTTAATAAAAACATTCACGAAAGGCGAGAAAGGTTGAAAGAAATTGAAGAAAGTTGAATTGTTTAAAATAAAAAACTTAAATCAAGTTTTTTAATTTTTATATCCATTATATCTGTTTCCCAAATCAAAGAATAATAAGTAGATTTTTGTTTGAGAAAAGTATATACTTTTAAATTATTTATTTCAAACTATGCACATGTCATTATTTAATTTGAGAATTGGTTGAAATGGATAAAAGGAAAATAAACAGGGGTAGAGGCAGAGGACAGAACCAGAGGGATATTGATTGTAAAATTTCTGCTTGCATTCATGAAGAAACAATTACAGGTATTTATACAAGATCTATTCTACACAATTACAAATCACCGAAGCTGTGCAAAATCTTCCTAAAAACAAAATGAGTGTTGAGTCATGTGATTTGCCATAACAAACTATCTATGAGAAATGACTCAGCATAACAAAACAAGCTTATAAAAGAAAGAATAAAAGAATATCTTGGACCAGAATCGCATATATCTCTTCTTTGTCTCTTTTGGTCCGAGGTACAAAGAAGCACATATCTCTTAGGGCGTAATATGATCAATCCGATGACAAATGGACCTCCTCAAATGCTCTAAGTGAATGAGGACATCTACTCGATCTTGGGCCTTCTCTTCTCTTGTTGTTAGGCCTCTTCACGTTTTGGGAGCTTCCTTTGTTAATGGATATAAGAAATTGATACTAGTCTTGTCTTTGTTTGAATTGTAAATTGATGATTATATCGCACCAAAAATAAACTGATGATTTAGATGTCAAAATGGGGCGGGTCTAACGGCAAAAACAACAAAATGGGGCGGTTGGCCAACCATAAATGGGTAAAATAGAACCCAACCATTTTAGATGGCGGGTAAGACTTCAAAAATAAAAAAAAATTTTAAAAAATATTTTTTAATGTTTTGATAAATTTTTTTAAAAAAAAATATTTAAAAAATTTTTTATTTATGTATACCCAATTTTTCAAGGTTCATAACAATTATACACTAACTTTGACTAAAAAATGTTATTGTTAATAGTATTATTGTGAGTTATGACATTTTATTTTTAAATTTTAACTTTGAGTAAATAATATCAACTATATAGTGATCCTGTATTAGAAAATGTATATATTTCTTACTTTTTTCTTTTTTGGTCATATATTTCTCTTTTTTACCAATAAATTATGAATTTTTTTAAAAAAATACAAAAGTCTTGGCCCAACGCAGGCCGCCAAGGCCCGGTTAGCGGGCGGGTTAGCTGGGATTTTACGGGCAAAACTTCAACCAAGCATAAAAATCAGGTTTAGCGGACACCCAGACGGGCTCAACAATTTTGACATCTAGATGATTATAGAAATGAAAACTTGAATTTTGTACTATGTTATGCAACTTATATGGATGAACATTCTATTATGGATTCAGGACCATATTAAAAATCCGGCTTGAACCCATAGTAGACCAATGGCAAGGAGTGGGACCAATAAGGTTAGCTGGTTGATCCAAGTTATGCTTCAGATCGGTCATGCAAAAGAACAGTGCAAACCGTCCTACAGTCAAACTAAAAAAATGGGTCACCCATGCTAGCCCATTTTGCTTATGCACTCTTATTTTCCAATAGTTGGGCCACACACAAATGGATGAAAGAGTGGAAGTGGCCCCTTTCTTTTATAACTTAAGGAAGTGCTTCCATTTGCAATTGCTTTCGATGTGGGACTTACATATGCTATGTGTTGCTTATGTACTGAAGTGAGATCCTTCACTTGCAATGAAGTGAGATCCTTCTCTATTGCAAGTTGCATGTCATATGTTATCTTTGGGTAAGCTGAAAACAAAACAAAATTGGAGGGTAAAAAACTAAAAAGAAGGAAAAAGGGATTAGGAACATACTTGAGCTTGGAAATGGAGCACGCAAAGTGGATTAAGCGGTACACATAGACATGGCACCTCCACTTTCTACACCTCTCTAACTATATGTGGCTTTATTCTAAGCCTTTGTTTTTGCAGGTTACTAGTGCTTTGTGATCTACTTTTAATGTCAAAACACCCAATAGATTGTAAGTGATATATAAAATGTTGACACAACTACAAGCAATTGTGTGATATATATATGGTGAAGTTCTTGAATTAGAATTGGCTAGGACTACAATTTATTATGGAGCAATATAATAGCTACAACAAAAGCTTATTATTTTTAAAGGGTGCTTGCTAATATATATTGCTGGTTTATGTATCCTAGTGTGATGACAAAGCACTTTGTGTAATTATATTAATCTTAATGTGCTTTGAAAGCTCATACTTCTTGCTGAACTTTCTAATTAACTTGTTAAGTGTTTCAAGTTTTATTTTTAGAATCTGCCACTTATGTTAAATGGTTTTGCCCCTCTGAGCAAACCAATTTATCAAGCTAGCATACTAGTGAATGGTACTAAAGGCAGAACACAAGAACCAAAGGCTGAAAAGTTTTTGCCAAAAATGGCAAAGGTTGAAGTTCATGATGGTTGCTTGTTCAAGTGGACAAATAATGTGTGCCAATGTCCTATCCTAAAGGAGAAGTGAAAAAGCAATAAGTCAAAGGTCCCTCTCAACTCTCAATGGGAATTTCCTTTCTTGTGACAATTTCAAACCATACTCAAAGGAACAAAAGGAAAAGAAGCTCATTCCATCATAAAAGGAAGACTACATTAAAAGGCATGTGACTGATCTTCCAAGAATCATCAAACGGTCAAATACTCACCTTCTTATAAAAGGTGATCTTGGAAGACATTCAAACCAAGAGGAAAGAAAGAGAAACATAAGCTATACTCCAAATTCAAAATTCAAACCCAAAGCATTTTCCTCTTCTCTCAGCTTGTAATATTTGTTACCTTATTGTTTTAAGAGTATTTAGAAAATTGTTGTATTGAGTGTTATATTCTTCTTGAGAGTGAAATAGTAAACTTTAATCAAAATTGTTATTGTAAGGATTTATCTTGTGAGATAAAGCTGGTTGATTGAGCTTGAAGAGTGTTATTGAAAAACTATTTGGGTGGAGCTTGGATAGGCTCATTGAAATACTACTTGGGTAAGAGCTTGGAGAGGCCTGGAAAAGAATACTCAATGTCTTGTACTAGTTGTGCAAAATTGATAGTGGGTACACTCACCTAGAGGGACTGGATGTAGGTTCTAAGTTAGTAGAACTGAACCAAGTATAAAATACTTGTGTTCAACTCTTCTATTCATTCCTCTTCATATTTCATATCTGCTACATCATTCTAGTTTTAAGAAACCAAGTGTTTTCATTAAACTATTCATCAGAATATTCCATATCATAAAAATCTGTTTTACATTTCATTTTCATAGATTTATTAAGAACTGTGAAAATCCACATGAGCTATTTTAGTGAATATCCTCAGCCTTTTTTTTCTTGATAAATCTTTTGATCAGTATACCAAAACCAAGTATTCACATTGTCTTTGGTTGTTCTCTTTGCAAGCCATTATTACCTTATTTGTGATAAAATCTCCTTAGAACAGGAGACATTGGGCTAAACATTCTAACTTGTGTGTTAAGTGTATAGAAATTTTTTTAAAGGAACACTTAATTCAACCTCCCTTTCTTAAGTGTTCTGATACCATCAATTGGTATCAAGCTAAAGCTTGTTGGACAAGCTTAATAGCTTGGAGAAAAGATTCAAAGGACCTGATGGTTAACTCCATTCCCTACACACTTGAGAAAGATAATCTACAGCACGTCTTCCTTTCTTCAATAGGGTGAACTACTCTTATTGGAAAAAAGGATGCGAATATTTGTCCAATCCTGACTATGATATCTGGAAAATCATCATTTAGAAGGACAGAAATTCCTATGACTACAAATCAAGATGGACAAAGGGTTCCTAAAACTGATGAAGAGTGGACACCCAAAGAGAAAAAGAAAGTGGAGATGAGTGCTAAAGCTATCAATCTTTTGCACTTGCAATAAGTTTTAAAGAATATAGAAAAGTATCAGATGCAGAAGTGCTAAAGAAATATGGGCGAAATTGCAAGTGACACATAAAGGAACAAAACAAATTAAGCAAACAAAAACTGACATGCTAATGAGAGATTATGAACTCTTTAGTATGAAAGATGAAGAAAACATTGATGAAATCTTTGAAAGATTCACTGTCATTATCAATGGACTTGATATGATGGGCAAATGTTTTGAGGATGAGGAACTTATGAGAAAAATATTAAGTAGTCTAACCCCTCCATGGCTCTTGAAAATTATAGTTATTCAAGAAGAAAGAGATATTAGCACTTTGACATATGATGAACTCATAGGTAACTTGATTGTTTTTGAAGCCACTCATCTCAAGAATGAAAAGAAGAAAAAAGGACTGGCCTTAAAGTAAAAAATCGAAGAAAATTCTAACCCTAATGAAGAAATAGATGAAGATAATAAGTTTAGTCTCTTTGCCAAAAGAATGATGAAGCTTTGGAAGAAGAGAGGGCAAAAGGAAGAAGATCTTCACCAAGAAGGAAAGAACTAAAACTAGCAGAAAAGATGGCAACTATCATCATTGTAAACAACTTGGACATTTCAAGAATGAATGTCCTTTGCTTCAAAAGAAAGACAGCATGAAGAAATTTGAAAAGAAAAGGATTGCTGTCCACATGGGAGGATGATGGTAGTAGCTCTAACAGTGATGATGATGATGATCAAGCCAACTTGTGTCTCATGGCAAATGAAGATGACAATGAGGTAGAATTTTTGACTTAACAACTGATGAGTTGCATGTTATTATTGATAATCTTTTGATTAACTGCAAAAATATTCTCTCAAAGTATACTAGCATAAAGAAGGAAAAAGAGCTTATTGAGGTAAAAAACTATTTTCTAAAAGCTGAAATGAAGCTCTAAAGAAGTGTTATAAGCAACCTTGTAATAGTAACCTCAAATTTGAAAATCATTTATTGAAACAAAAAGTTGAATCATTAACTTCTGACTTAAGTACATTTGTCCAAGGCACTAAGAACCTAGAAAATTTACTAGGATAGCAAAGATGTGCTATAAACAAAGTCAGTTTGGGTTACTATGAAGATTATCAAAATCAATTTTATAAAAACTTATTTGAAAATCAAAATGGCGCATCTACTAGCCATGCTTCTCCTAAAAGAAAAACTTCTATAAAACACTTTTTTAGAGCTTTAAGAAAAGAAAATAAAATCTCTTTGCCCAAAGTATGCTATAGTTGCAACCAAAAAGGGCATTCTTCCAATGAATACTTTATTGGGTGGAGAAGTAATGGAAAAAGACTATTGCCTGTGCTTGTGGAAAGAAATGGCAGGAGAATATAGAAATGATTCAAAGCATAAGCCATTGAAACACATGTGGGTATATAAAAATATTGATTGATTCAGAAACCATATCCACCAAGCAAACAAAGTAAGGAGTTGTGGTACATTGATAGTAGATGTTCAAGGCACATGACAGGAGATGCTGTCATGTTTGTAACACCCTAAAAAGACCTAACTACGCTTAAGTTCGCATTTGGATTCTATTAAATGTCACTTATGTCTTGCGTTCATTTTCTTTTGAAATTAACTTAGAAAAATAGTGGATAATTTTTTTTTCTTTTAAATTACTTTTCAAAAGCTTAAGCTTATAGCGAGAATTGAAATACATAGCGCTTACATAGATGATACTTAAACTACTTTGTGCTTACTTAATTCAATATAGTGAAATAAATAACTAAATGTAAAATTACCATTACATAAGCTAAAATCTAACTACTTAATACATAAGTTATACCAAGATATACACCATAGTGATAAGTTCTTAATAAATAACAATATTAATTCTACTACTACAAGTATATTTTTCGCATCTACAACATAACTAAATTCGGAGTGCTAATTCTTGGAAGGTCTGAAATCTTCATGTGATTGCCTCCTTTTACAGCTTTGTTGCTTCAAGTGGACTCGTCGTCTGTTAACAACGAAAAACATAGGAGTGAGAAATACAAGATTTCTAGGAGAAGTTCTTGCACTAAACGTGTCATCATTACCATCTAGTCATTTCAGGTTTATTTAAAAAGATGGACATATAAATGGTTCAATTACTAAATTTTCACAAACATAATTAGCCGAAGTGCGATTGCTTTTAATTATTCTTATAACATTAACAGAAATATACATTCAGTCATTCATCAATCATACATCTAAATATATCATATAAAGTCACTAATGGGAAATAATAATTTAAGAGATGCATGCATTTCATGATTACTCATCCTCAATATTTATATTATTTTGGGTACCACACATTGGGGTCCCTTTCTTTGTTTATTTTGGGTACCACACCTTCGGGTTCTTATTAGTATATTTCTAAATTGTTCACGGAATGAACGCATCAATGCCTTAGACCACCCTAAAAGGGTAATGAGCTTATACTGTGGCCGTCGCCACAACCTTATGGTTTTCTTTCCATTGTCATGATCTCAACGATTTAGGGGTTAAGCCATGAGCTTAGTTCAAGTCCACTTTTCCAACTATCATTACTACTTTTATTGGCTTTACTTTTATTTCACTGAGTGAAATCACCAATACCCTAATCCCCTTTTGAGGATTAAGCAGTGAGTTTGATCATTTATTATTTCATTTGAAACATGAATGTATGCACATCATCATGTAATCATTAATAAATCATGGCACTCAATCATTTCATCCTCATTATTTCATATTGTATCACTATATATTCATATTACTGTAAATCACTTCATGCCAAAATAGTAGACATGTCATGTAAATCTCATAGTAATCAGCAAATAATCTCATATAGATTTCTTATAAACGATTTGTATTAAGCAACCTAAGCTATCAAGTCGAGTCCTAGTGTTCCTAAAGGATCATGGATGTCTTGATTGGTATGTATACATTATGAATGTCTTTCTTTGTACTTTTTACCATTCCCTTATTTCATTATTGCATTTCAAAATATTATTAGAGGTTCTTTATATATTTTTTGGCTCCTCTATGTTTGAAGATTATTGCAACTTAGATCCTTAAAATCACTTTACAAGAATTGAATCTTCTATTTATAGTTCTAACATCTTTTATAAGAAAATTTGTGACTTTCTGTATACTTATTATCCTAGCCTTTTAAATATAGTCCCATATTCTTATCTTATCAACCTTTCTATTAAGGGTAATTTTATTAAAAATACATTTATGATTACGCCATAGTACCCTTGTAAAGTTATCCATTTCCAGGTCTTAGCACATTCCAAAACTTTATTTCTCATTCAGTATTTTGTAGTGAAAGATTTATGTATACCATACATAGATGTGTTTCTATGTGTCTTAGCTTTCCAAAAGAGTTGAAATCAGTCTATTTAGATTTTTATAGAGTGAGTTACACCTATTTTACTACTTGAAGATCATATTTAGAGTTTTAGTTTTTGGCTTAATTTTGAAAATTTATATCTTGAGCTAGATAACTCTTTTTAGGTGATTCTTTTGGAGAGTGTTCTTTATTAAGTCTAGTTTTTAGAAAAAATTATTTTTATTCCTAAAAACTTCATATTCCATAAGTTTCATATTTTGAAGCACCTACTACCAGAAATAGCCAAAAATCTAGAACCTATCATTCTCAAATTGATGTTACTCCTCAACACAAGGATCATCTACCATGTTTTTAAGCCATATATAAGCATAAAAACATCATAAAACATTTATAAGAGAAGTGCATGTAGTGATTCATAAAAATATATTTCACAAATAACCATTCAAAACTCTTGTCAATAACACAAGCTTGAGACATTCTTACCATGGACAAAGTTAGAAACCAACAATGTTTGAACAATAAAGAAGAAACTCCTACCTCTTAGGTAGGGTCTAAAAATAGTCCTTCTTTCCCTCCTTGAGCTTGAGCAAGAGTCCTTGGAGGGATGACCCTCCTTATATCTTGGCTCTAGAACTTGAGTGCTTAAGAAAATATTTTTCACTAGAGTTAAAGATTGTAACTCTTGTGAAGGCTAGTGAAAGTTTGGGCTTAGAATTTAAGTGTTTGGATGAAGTTTAGAAGTGAAGAGAAGTCTTTGAAGAGAAGAACATAAGAAGAAATGGTAAAGAATAAGAGAAAAAGAACACTTAGGGAGTTTCTAAGGCTTGAAGACTACCAAGAGTATATGTATTTTACAAGAATTGGAAGATGTAGCTCTTGCAAAGCATAGTGAGGTCTCTTTGTGGCTTGAAAATGGAATGAATGGAAGAGAGTTTAAAGAGTATTTATAATGGAAGGAAGAAGAATGAAGCACTTGGAGAACTAATGTTTGAAGCATGATTTATGCAAGCATATTGGCCAAATTTTGGAATAAGAAAATGGTCCATGTTTTATGCAAACATGTAGGCCTAATTTTGGGTGAGAAAATGGTCCATGTTTCATGCAAATATGTGAGCCTAATTTTAGGTGAGAAAATGATCTATGCTTTATGCAAACATGTTGGCTTATTTTTGTAATTATTAAAGTAGTGGTATTATAGTAATTTCTTTAACCAAGACAAGGATATTTTTGTAATTAGACAATGACGGTGGTATTCTTATAATTCCATTTATAGAATAAAGGTGTCTTTGTCATTTATTAATAAGGCAAGGGTAGTTTGGTAATTTCTTTTACATAGTAAGGGTATTTTCATAATTTCCACTAAGTGATGGCATTTTTGCAATTCTTTGCATCTTTCTCTAGACACACTTGAATATTCTAATAATATTTGTTATATTTCATAACATTTGTCTAGATTCTATTAGTCTTACTCTCTTTAATCTAAATCACTAATTAGGATTAATTAATATTTATCCTAGTTATAAATTTAGGGATGTTATAATGTTCATGAGTCTCAAAAGTAAAAAAGGAGGAAGCGTCACTTTTGAAGACAACAAAAAGGCAAAGATCATTGGTATAGGTAAAATTGATAAAATTCTTCTAGTACCATTGATCATGTTTATCTTATTGATAGTTTAAAGCATATTTTGATAAGAGTTAGTCAACCATATGACAATGGCTATCGTGTTAGTTTTGATAATAATGAATGCATCATGATTGAAAAAGACACTAACCACATACTTTTTGTTGGCCAAAGACATGGAAATATCTAGTGTTTCTTTGAAGGATCTAAAAGCACAAGATGTAAAATACTTTGCTTCTTTTGAAAATGATAAATAGATTTGTCACAAAAGATTAGGACATGCAAGCATGTACCAAATATCCAAGTTGCTTAAAAAGGACTTGATTAGAGTCATCCCAAAAATTAAGTTTGAAAAAGACTTAATTTGCGATGCTTGTCAAAAGGGCAAGCAAACCAAAACATCTTTTAAAACTAAGGATGCTATCTCAACTTCAAGGCCTTTAGAGCTATTACATCTTGATCTTTTTGGTCCCATTCAAACACAAAGCTTGGCTAGGAAAAAGTATGGTATGGTTATTGTTGATGACTTCTCTAGATTTGGTTTGTCTTACTCCTAGCTCATAAGGATGAAGCTTTTGATCTTTTTGAAAAGTTTTGTAAGATGGTTCAAAATGAAAAAAGAACAACAATTATTTCAATTAGAAGTGACCAAGGAAAAGAATTTGAAAACCATCATTTTGAATCCTTTTGCAACAAACATGGAATAACTAATAACTTCTCTTATCCTAGGACTCCCTAACAAAATGGGGTTGTTGAAAGAAGAAATAAGTCCTTACAAGAGATGGCTAGAGCTATGCCTTGAGAAAATGATTCTCCAAAGTTCTTGTGGGTTGAAGCTGAAATACAGCATTTTACATTCTAAATAGAACCCTCATAAGATCCATCTTTAAGAAAACCCTTTATGAGCTATGGAATGGAGTCAAACCTACTCTACACTATTTTCATATATTTGGATGCAAGTGTTATGTCCTAAATAATAAGGATAATCTTGGAAATTGATGCTAGGACATATGATGGTATATTTGTTGGTTATTCCACTAGAAGTAAGGCATATAGAATCCTCGTCAATAATACTAGAACTTGTAGAAGAAACCATGAATGTTGCTTTCTGTGAATCTAACCCTCTCATTGCAAGAAAGTCTAGAAAATGAAAATTCTAAGACTACACAAACCGAAAATAAGGGACAGAACCTAAGATTACAAACTTAGATGAACCAAAAAATCTCCTTATCACAATAAGACAATCTAGCTTAAAACCTTAATTTAAGGCAGAAGCTGATACTATTTAGTTGCAAACAAGTTAAAAAAAAAAATCCCTAGAGAATAGAGATCCTTAACAATTACCCACATGAATTTATCATTGGAGAACTCTTCAAGGAAAACAAACGAGATCATCTCTCAAGAAAAATCACTTAGCTTTCGTCTCTAAAATGAACTAAGTTGTATTGATGAAGCATTAAGTGATGAGACATGGGTCAAGGCAATGAAGGAGGGACTTCAACAATTCGAAAAGAATGAAGTGGAAGCTTATTCCTAGACCTGAAGTCATATCTATTATTGAAACTAGATGGGTTTTTAGGAACAAACTTGATGAATAAGGCAACATCATTCGAAACAAGGCTAGGTTGGTTGCTCAAGGATACAACCAATAAAAAGGTATAGACTTTGATGAAACTTATGCACTAGTAGCAAAATGGAAACTATTCGTATGCTACTAGCATCTGCATCACAAAGGTTTCAAACTCTTTCAAATGGATGTTAAAAATGCCTTTTTAAATAGTATAATTAAGGAAGAAGTTTATGTCAAACAACCCTCGGGTTTTGAAGATAAAAGATATCCTCATTATGTGCTTAAGCTGTCAAAAGCATTATATGGCTTAAACAAGCTCCTAGAGCTTGGTATGAAAGACTAAGCAAGTTTCTTGAGGATAATAAATTTCAAAGGGGAAAAGTTGACACAACTCTCTTCACTTAAAACAAAAATGATAAAATTTTATTAGTTCAAATTTATATAGATAATATTATTTTTGGCTCTACTAACAATTGTTTATGCGAAGAGTTTTCAAAGGTCATGGCCAATGAATTTGATATGAGTATGATGGGCGAACTAATATTTTTCCTTGGTCTACAAATAAAGCAAACATCAAAGGGTATATTTCTCAATCAAGAGAAATACACTAAGGAAAATGAACAATGCCAAACCTATGGCAACTCCAATGCATCCATCATTGAGAATAGACAAAGATGAAAACGAAAAGATGTTGAGGAAACAATGTATAGAGGCATGATTGGATCCTTAATGTATTTAACTTCATCAAGGCCGAACATTGCATTTAGTGTTGGTCTATGTTCTAGGTTCCAATCTTGTCCAAAAGAATCACATCTTAGCGTGAAAAGAGTACTTAGATATCTTCTTGACGTCTTCTCTTAGTTTATGGTATCCTAAGACTAACCTTTTTAATCTAAGAGGATTTTGTGATACAGATTTCGCAGAGATAGAGTAGAAAAAGCACAAGTGGCTCTTACTTTTCTAGAACTCCCTTATGTCATGGAGCTGTAAAAAGCAAAACACTGTGGCTTTTCAACTGTAGAGGCAGAATATATGGCTGCATCAAGTTGCTGCACTTAGCTCATATAGATAAAGTATCAATTATTTGATTACAATTTTGAGTTTGAAAATATCCCTCTATTATGTGACAACATAAGTACCATTATGCACTCTAGAACTAAGCACATAGAGATCAAGCATCATTATATTAAAGAGCATGTGCAAAACAAAAACATTGAAGTTAGGTTCATTGCATCAGATAACCAATTAGCTGATATATTCACAAAACCTCTTTTGGAAGAAAGATTTATTTCATTGAGAGAAAGAATTGGTATGATAAGTTCTTCTAGCATATAGCTTGCATTACTGGATTTCATATTTATTCAATTCCATGTGGCATGAAATATTTTCTTGCACTACGTCCAAGAGAAAATTGAGATATGGTATGTCTCCTGGATAAGAGGAGATTTTCAAACTAGTAAGTGTATGGGGTCAAGGAAAGGATCCTTGTATTAGGAATTGAATTTGGGTCTGTCATGATAAAGACCTATATTCATGAAAAAAGCTCTTAGTCTCAACTCTAGTGGGTTGGAAGAAAAACATTTGGACTCTTTCTTAATCATGGGTTCATGACGTCGATGCTTCCAAATCAAAATGTAAGAAAAGAAGTTTGGGCTTCAATGCTCTTGGGCCTTAAGTTTTTATTCAGATTGATTAATACCTTGAAGTGTATGTTCGAGAAAGTGGATTAATTAATCTTGATTTCCTTACAACCATGAAGAAGCTTGAGTTAGTTTAATGGGTGATAAAGATTTTTGGGCCGCACCACCACCACTCATGCATACCTATCACGTAACCCATTCTCCTTTTTAACCCAAATTCATAATTTGTTCATCTACCATTTCAATCTAAAATATCTATAGCAGACATCACAAAAATTAACACGCCACTTTTCAAATCAATTACCGCTCTCCTCTTCCCCATAAATCCTTATTTATTTCCCTCACTATTCATTACTTCTCATTCTGAACCACCACTCCTCTTTACGACTTTCTCTCATTAGCATTGCATGAACTTCTAAACTTTCTATCACCAAACCACCGTCTACACACATAACTCTCTCTCACCGTGACATGCTAAGAGTCAAAACCACAGGTTACAAAAGACCTCAATCTGAAAGACTTAAACAAAAACTCACTACAAAATGAGAAATGACATGAACAAAAGCTTCAGGAATGAAGAAGGAGAGCCGAGGTGATTTCCTCCAATGAAGAAACACTAGAAGTTGTTGGAAGAGGCTATGCACGAAAGACGAAGCAAGCTCTTCGTCTCCAAAAGCCAAGGGCAAAGGACCCAGCTCTAAAGTGGTAAAGATCATCTTCTTCCTAAACTCCACTTTGTTTCTAGTGCATGTTATGGTTTTCTATGTTAATACCATTGCTTATCGACCTATCACTCCATGCTTTCATGTTGATTTAAATAGTTTTAAAGAAAAAGGTCTAGATTTCTTTTATATTGTTGAAAGATGTGAGTGGCTCCTTGTTTGATATCAATGAAAGGTGTATCTGGATCTTGTTAAAATTTCTATTCTAATATGAACTGGCTCAAGGAGCCCTTGTTTCCCATGTTAAAGGATGAAGAATTTTAATAAGTCCTTGAAACCATAGAAACCGTGCTGCATATTCCCAACAAAGGAGCAAAGCTTTTCTTTTAACAAAATGGCTAGAAAATCAAGATGATTTTGACCTATCTTACTATGAGACCGTGGCCACCATCTATGACAATATCCAAGAGTTAAAGAAAAATAAGCCAACCCATGCTACTCTAGGACATACATGGGCCCAACTTCATCATATTATCTCCCATTACATCTTTTCCCAATATGGTAGTTTTGAATACTACCATTCTTTATTGTTTAATCACCAATTGGCGAATGAACTTTAGCTACATGATGATTAAAACCATGTATGAAATAACTATAGCTGCTAAGGATTTCCTTGTTCCATATGCCATGTTCCTTACCTATTTTTCAAGTACTTTAAAGTGAATTTGGACAATAAAGCTTCTTAACCTATGATTGAGTCCTTCTAAGAAGACAACTGCAAGAGAAAGCTACTGAATTGAATGGAAAAGGAAAAGGAAAGAAGGCTACAAGTGATGATGACAGTGATTATGTGTTTCAACCCTTGCCACACCACATACCATTACCCGAAAACCTTCAAAGAGCCACGAACCTTCAAGTTAAAGGACGTGATAAAGGAGCTTGTAACTAAACTCATCTCATTCATTAAGATGCAACGATTTATCTTTTCATCCATTTCAAGGAGCATAATACCTTTGCATGCAACATGCAAGAGTCCTCCAACAAATGGAGGATTATCCAATCCCACCTAAAACAAGTGCCCTCTAATGATGAGTAAGCCCCTAATGAGGATGATGATATATTCTCTGACCCTTGATGACATTATTTAGCTACCTCTCATAACTTTCTTTGGACTCTAAACATTCATTTTTGGACAATGTTTATTTTTTTTTAGATGTTTTCTACTGTAACTTCTAAAATTTATTAGCATTTAGGATTATGCACTCTGAACTATGACTATGAACAATTATATATTTTAGTCTATGCTTTGTCCATTAGTCTGTATATTCTCGTGCCATGAGTCTCTTCTCGCACTTTCTCCACCCCTTGATGTCAAAAGAGGGAGTGAATTTAAGTGAAAGGCAAAGATCAAAAGACAAGAAATAAAGGAAGGAGACAAGAAGCAGAAGGTACCCCTAACCTTGAGGTAACCCATTTCTCTTAAATTTCTCATATATAATTTTTGTTATGATTTGATACATTGTTAATTACTTATGTTCTGAATACTTTGCTAAACTGGCTTATTTCATTTTGTCATTTGCTCTAATATCTGATGAATCTTTACAATTGGCTCTGATACACACACTGCATAGTAACTTGATCCATTTTTTGGATCATTTGTTCTGAAATTGTGTGAATAATTTTGTGTGCTTTGTTAAGGTATTAATACAAGTCATTGATTGTTTTACATGCTATTTGAGATTTATGGACTTGTGTTATTCCTAAATGTCTATTGCATGACTGCATGTTTATGTGGCCTTATATTGTATCTTTCTTTCTCATGAAAGAAGGAGATCAAGCTTGGGGCAAAATTTCCAAAATTCATGCATTTCAATCTTTCAAGTGAAGGAATTAAAAATTTATCCTTTTTATATTAATATCCCTTAAATGTGTCCTTGTATTTCAAGAAGAAATGAAAACACAAGGCTCATCTTGAAAATATGTGCATATCTTGAGGGGGAGCTTATACTAAGGGGGAGCTAGTTGTTTAAAAGAAAATATTCTTATATTTTGCTCTTTCCCTATTGTAAGTGTTTGTCATCAAGGGGAAGATTGTTGGTTTATGTATCCTAATGTGATGACAAAACACTTTGTGTAATTATATTAATCTTAATGTGCTTTGAAAATTAATACTTCTTGCTGAACTTTCTAATTAATTTGTTAAGTGTTTCAGTTTTATTTTTAGAGATTATCTTATGTTAAATGGTTTTGCTCCTCAAGCAAACCAATTTATCAAGCTGGCATACTAGATGAATGGTGCTGAAAGGTAGAACACGGAACCAAAGGCTGAAAAGTTTTTGCCAAAAATGGCAAAGGTTGAAATTCATGATGGTTGCTTGTTAGAGTAGACAAAAAATGTGTGCCAATGTCCTATCCTGAGAGAAGTGAAAAAGCAATAAGTCACAGGTCTCTCTCAATTCTCAACGAGTATTCTCTTGTGACAATCTCAAACTGCATACTCAAATGAGCAAAAAGGAGAAGCTCATTTCATCATAAAAGGAAGACTACATCGAAGGCATGTGACTGATCCCTCCAAGAATCATTAAATGGTCAAATACTCACCCTCTTATAAAAGGTGATCTTGGAAGACATTCAAACCAAGAGGAAAGAAAGAGAAACCAAAGCTATACTCCTGCAAATTTGAAATTCAAAGCCAAAGCATTTTCCTCTTTCCCAGCTTGTAATATTTGTTACCTTATTGTTCTAGATGTTTTGAAAGCCGTTGTATTAAATGTTATATTCTTCTTGAGAGTGAAACAACAAACTTTAATTAGAAATTGTTATTGTAAGACTTTATCTTGTAAGATAAAAGCTGGTTGATTGAACTTGAAGAGGCTATTGAAAAACTACTTGGGTGGAGCTTAGAGAGGCTCATTGAAATACTACTTGGGTAAGAGCTTGGAGAGGCTTGGGAAAAGAATACTCATGTCTTGTACTGGTTGTGCAAAATTGATAGTGGGTACACTCACTTGGAGAGTGGATTAGATATAGGTTCTAAGTTGGTAGAACAAACCAGTATAAAATACTTGTGTTCAACTTTTCTATTCATTCCTCTTCATATTTCATATCTGCTACATCATTCTAGTTTGAAGAAACTAAGTGTTTTCATTAAACTATTCATCAGAATATTCCATATCATAAAAATCTGTTTTACATTTCATTTTCATAAGATTTATTAAGACTTTGTGAAAATCCATAGGAATTGTTTTAGTGAATATCCTCAGCTTTTTTTTTCTCGACAAAATCTATTTCTAACAGTATACTAAAACCAAGTATTTATATTATCTTTGGTTGTTCTCTTTACAAGCCATTGTTACCTTATTTGTGGTAAAATCTCCTTGATAACAAGAGACATTGGGCTAAACATTCTCACTTGTGTGTTAAGTGTGTAGAAATTTTTTTAAGGAACACTTAATTCAACCCTCCTTCTTAAGTGTTCTGATACCATCATATATATATATGAGTATGCTTGAAATCTATATTTAAATACTCTTTCTAAATATTTTTGATTCTGTTCATGAATTTCAATCCTTTTTTTCTAATTGTTGAATGGAATGAGCATATATTCTACATTTCTACATGTCATGCCAATGGAATCAATAATTATTAGTCCAATTTCATTATATTTATTTAAATTTTAATATATTTTTATATTTTTATTTAATTATATCTGGTTTAGATTCAACCATGACCTACTAGTTGAACCAATAACCCAGTTACCCAGGACCTTAAGAGTCGAGTATTAGTCGAGTTTTAAAACAATGTTCACAACTAACTGATCCAAATTACTACCTTCGTCCTTGAATAATTATCATTTAGTGGTAAAGAGTATCAAGTGATACCCCATAACAAGTTGAGGGGAATAAATGTTGATAATTCCTATCTTTGAATTATGCTAAGTAAATAATGTAGGAGGAAGAGCCACGATTATACCCATTTGGCAACCAAGAACTTTAAAGGTGTCTTTGATTTGAGGAAATATTTCATGTTTTTATTTTTCATTTCCAGTTTAAAAAATCATTTTTCTTTTTAGTTTTTGACATTTTGAAAACATGGTTGTTTTGTTATTTTTATTTTCTATTTTTTTTCTTTCAGTAAAATTAAGAAACAACTAAGTGACTCAAATGATGAAATTTTTACTTGTTTTATTACAATGATAGTATTGGAGTGTTTTTAATGGACAATAAACTCTTAAACCTAAGCAAGAGCTAAAAAAACACACATACAACATTGAAAGGATCATGTTTATCAAACCTACATGCCCAACATAGTGTATAGTAACAAACAAACACAACAGATGAAGATGAAGAAGAAAAGGTTGGAAAGAGAACTACATCTATAAACAAGAATAGCAAAACCAAAAGCTTCTTGTTGCTTTCAAAGGATTCAACATTGATCTCTTCATTCCATACCGTAAGGAGCTCATTGGAAACATCATCAATCTTAGTTGTCATTGTCGTCACTAAAGAAGAAACTACCGCTTGCACCCACCACTTTAGAGAGGCCCAGACCTTAAAGACAATGGCAACCAACAAGATTCGACCAGCTTTGGCAGGAACAAGATGCCAGGAACCAGTAGGGGTGGCCATTAAGGACGTGGACCACAAACAAAGAAAAAGGATTGGTTTCAATGGTGGGGATGGGGGAGATGTCTGTAAGATAAGAAAGGATGTTGTTTTTAAGAAAAACAACAAATGTCATTGAAACTTTAAAAATGCCATTGCCTCAAAAGTGAAAACATAGGAAATAACTTTTTAATGTTTTCAAAATTTTCAAAAAGAGTTCATTTTCAACTTTTTGATGAAAATAAAAATAGGAAAGGGAAATCAAGCGCCACCTAAATGAGCAAGAGATGAAATAGACTTATGTGCACTCTGTCCTCACAATATGATAGTTATTATAGTTTATAAGGCAGTTAGTTAGTTACACCTTGTGTTAGTTTACTTTAATAAACCTTAGTTAGTTTAGTAGTTTAGTTAATTACTCATTACTTTGTACCCAACTATAAATACATGTACCACTGTTCTATTAGAATTCAATGCAAGTATTCACTTTCTCTAAACTTAATATGGTATCAGTTGTAATTCCAAACCCCTTTGTGCACTCTGAACTTCCCTTCCTTCTCATCGAAGTTTGTGCATAATCTTTGTCATTTTTCGTAGTTTCTTAAAGTTCTCTTATAGGAAAACTCTTCTTCCACTTCAAGTCTTAACATCTTCTTGCTATTTGCAACCATGGATGATTTCCTCAACCCTTAATTCATTCACTAATCTAGTCCAGTTTAATTTTGGTTTCTCAAGTTCTCACAGTAGACAATTGTCCTTCTTGGAGTCACTCTATGCATTTGGCTCTCTTCCTGAAGAACAAACTCATGTTCATTGATGGTTCCTGCCTAAGCCCAATGAGTCAAATCCAAACACACTTACTCTCTAGATTCATTGCAACGATATGGTTGTTGTATGGCTTTACAATTCTTTCCAAGGAAATTGTTTCTAGCATCATGCATTCCTTTATGGTAGTAGATATATGGCAGGATCTTCGTGAATGATTTTCTCAAAAAAATGTTCCAAGAATCGTCTAATGGAAATGTGAATTGATGAGGCTTTCACAAGGTAATGATTCTGTTAATGTCTATTTCACTAAATTCAAGTCCATTTGGGATGAGTTAAATGTATATAAGCCGATTTGCAATTGCACTTGTTGATGGGACTTCATGATTGTTTCTCCTTAATTTGTGGCCAACTTCTACTAATTGAACCCTTTTCTTTCAATCAAAAAGTCTTCTTTTTGTTGTACAAGAAGAGAAACAACAAGATGTTGGAACCAAGACTGATCCAATTGCCTTTGCTATGAAAGGTAACAAAAAACCAAATTTCAATCCTTTTCAAAAAGGATCGTCCAATTTGTTCCAATTGTGATCTAGTTGGTCACACAAAAGACATGTGTTACCACATTATTAGGTTTCCACCAGGTTATAAGCAAAATGGCAAGACTCAAATTGTCAAAGCCTTAGTCAATAACATTGTTGCAAGCCTTTTCCGTTATTCAAGATGCTGATACACCAATGACTCAATCTCAGTACTAACACTTGGTACCACTCTTGTTTGCTCAATTGCCTACTTTTGTGAACAATGTCACTGCTAGCAATAACCATCAAGAACCCTCTAGCTCAATTGCAATAGGTGTCTTTTTATCCACATGTTTACACAAACACATGATATCTGATTATTGGATAATTGACGGGTGCCGCACATCACATGTTATTCCATAGATCTATTTACTTGCTATAAACCCTAGTTCCTTATCTGTTTTTCTACCTAACAAGGTTTTGGTGCCCATTTAGGAATTGGCTCAGTTACTTTCTCCATAGATTTAGTCCTGCACAAATGTTTTTATATACCTCAGTTTAATTACAATCTTACATCTATTTCAACTTTAGTTGAAGAAACTACTTAGCTCTTCTAATATCTAAAAATGGTGGTGTTCTTCAAGATCTCCACTCTTTGAAGATGATTGGTAGAGCTGAACTAGTTTGAAGCCTCTACATATTAGGATTAATAACAACTCTCTTGTTAATGGGGAATGATACTAATACTTGTGTTTGTGGTAACATTCTCCTCATGTCACATATTCATCCATTGAGGAAATAAATAATGATATTGTACCTAATGCAGTGACTGTTAATAGTGTTACCTTAGATGCTCATATGCCAAATTGAGTACTCAATGTAATGATGAATCAAAAGCTTATCAAATATTTTGGTTCTGTAATGATTGATGTTATATCTGCCTTTAGCTAAACAAACTTGTTTATCCTTTGATTATCATATGCACTTTGGACAAGTACCTTATAATTTTATTCATTATGATATTTGGGGCCTCTTCCATGAGAAAACCTATGAAGGCCATAGGTTCTTCCTTAGTCTCAGTTGATGATTTTAAGGTTTACTTGGGTTCACTTGCTCAAAACAAAAGCTGAGGCAGGCAACGTTATCAAGCATTTTTTTTTTACTTTTTAGAAAATCAATTCAATACTTCCATCAAGTGCATTAGGTTTGATAATGCCAAGGAATTATTATTAACTAATTTTCTTCAAGCTAAAGGAACCACACATCAATTTTCATGTGTGGAATGGCCTCAACAAAACTCCATTGTTGAATGAAAGCATAGGCATCTCTCTAAATTGCTAGATCCCTATGCTTTCAATCTAAAGTACCATTATCTCTCCGGTATTTATCATCAATAGGTCTCTTCACAATTCTAAAGAACTCCACCCCATAAGAAGCTATTGAGGAAGCCCCCAACGTAACTTATGACTCCATTAGAGTGTTTGGTTGTCTTTCCTTTGCTTCAACTCTACCTTCCAGCGACATAAATTTTCTCCCAAGGCCTCAAGATGTGTTTTCATTGGTTACCCTCATGGTTATAAGGGTTATAGGTGTATGATATTGACAATAGAACCACCTTCATATCAAGAGATGTGACTTTTGTGAAACCAAGTTCCCCTTTCACTCCATTAGCCACCCAAATAACATAATAAATCCTTTTCCCTTTATTGCCTTACCCAAAATAACACATGAACCTATCCCTAATCCTATCCCACACAATAAAACCATTCCAAACAACTTAAGTTCTGCTCATTCTAAACCAAACACTCCAACATAGATTTTACATCCATAAACATTGATCCTACACATCCTATTCCTCTCCAAGTACCTCGTTGAACCTCAACAATCTCAACAAACTAAGCATACTTATCATGAACCCGTTGACAATTCCCTCATGCAACATGACCCTTCTATTCTTAGAAAATCCACTAGAACTCATAAAACACCTCCATACTTAAAGGAATATCACACTGCAATCAAGCCTTTCTAACATCTTGTCAATATCCTATATCTCAATACCTCTCATATAACAAATTAAACCCATCTTATAGAAGCTTTGTTGTGCAAGTCTCAACCATTTCTAAACCTCAATATTACCATTAATTAGCCAAAATTCCAGAATGGCAACATGCAATGAAACTCAAGTTGGAGGATATGCAAGTAAACAAGACCTCGTCTATTGTTCCTTTTCTACATGGTAAACACAACATTGGTTGCAAGTGGGTATATAAAGTCAAGTATCATCCTAATTGCTTTGTGGATAAATATAAAGCACAATTAGTAAAGGCATATACTCAAAAAGCTACTTTGGATGTTGTTGAAACTTTTTATCCTATAGCCAAGCTTCCCACCATCATCAAAGTTTACTCTCTATAAGTCAGAATTGGTCTTACAACTAGACATCAACAATGTCTTCTTAAATGGGGAATTATTTTAAGAAATCTACATGGATCTACCCTTGGGTACAAGCCTAAAAAAGAGCACTTAATTTGTAAGTTAAACAAGTTAATTTATGGCTTGAGACAAGCCTCATGATAGTGGTTCAACACTTTTGCCATAGCTTTAATCAGTTTTGGTTTTAACTAATCCAAGCATGATTATTTTTTATTCATAAAAGGGATAGGTGCTTCTCTCATCATTCTTCTTTTATGTAGATGATATTATCCTTGTAGGTTTAATGTTAATCTTCTCAACAAAACCAAATCTTATATTCAATCAAGATTCAAGCTCAAAGACCTTGGATCTCTCAAATATTTCTTAGGCCTTGAAATTGCAAGAAACAAGGATGGAATTTATCTATCCCAAAGAAAATTTACACTGAATCTCTTAGAAGATACATGATTTCTAGCATCCAAACCAGCACAACTCCCTATGGATCCCAACACCAAACTTTTAGCATCAAACAGAGAACTCTTATTAGATGACAACATGTGTAAAGAATGATTGGAGACTATCATCTCACTTTGACCAAGCCCAATATAGTTTATACTGTGAACAAGCTCAACCAAGTTATGTCTCCAGCCAGGTCGCCTTATTTACAAGATGTCTATTACCTTTTCCACTACTTGAAAGCTACTCTAGGCCAAGGATTAATCTTTGCATCCAATTCAAACCTCAACCTCAGGGCCTATGCAAATGTAGATTGGGCCTCATGCCCGAATTCAAGAAAATTAGTTTTTGGCCATTGCGTTTTCATTGGAACTTCTCTTGTTTCTCTAAATTGAAGAAACAAACTACCGTCTCTAGATCATCAGTTGAATAGATACCAATCCTTAGCTTCAATGAGCAATGAACTCACTTGGATTAAAGGACTATTCGAAGACTTTAAAATTCCAGTTGATTCAGGACCGATAATCAATCGACTATATATATATCTGGACTCCTAGAAATATGACCGACACGTGAAGAATCTCACGTAAGCCTCTTGGGTGATATGTCTTACTAAATGCATAAAATAGCATAATATTACACTTAAAATATGATTTTTTTCTAAACCAACATTCATTTCTCTATTTAAAAGCAATATTTAAATTAGTGAAATTGAAACCTTTAACATATATATATATATGGCTTTGTAACATATAAATCATAGTCTTAAATCCTGCTTAGCACTTAAAACTTAATCACAAATACATTTTTGGCTTGCTATATAAACTCTAATCAAACTCTTACAACTTCAAATCCATACTTGAAATCTTAAAACATATACATAACTATTTCTAACTATGGAATTAAGTCATAATCTAAAAAATAAATGCATAGTTCAATCCGCCTACACATCTATTGAAGTACTCTAATACTAACATGAATATAAACTAAGCTCTTACTTCAAAATAAGGCTCACCACTTGGAACCTGGTTTACTAAATTGGGTGAATGAACCTACCTGAACTAAGAAAGGGATTGGGGTGCGTCAATGGGCTCAGGAGTGAATTCTCACCCATCACTCCCGTGGGACAACAACAACCATACATAATATATGCATGCAATTGGGAAAATATTTTATATTTATATACATATATGTGGCTAGGAAAACACTTATCATTCCATAAATTCATGAACAAGCATCTCTAAATCCATAGTTTATCTTTAAATCATTTTAACTAGTGGTGAACAATTCCTAGAAGACAACAATCCTAGTTATATATATATATATATATGTAGCAATAATAATATCCCTAATTTTTCTAATCTCTGGTTATGCATGTCAATCATGGCATAACAAATTCTCTCTATTATCCTCAAGGATCTAAATCGAACACCTAACTAGGTTATCCGCTCCTGAGATTGCTCATAAAGACAACTTGGTACCAAGGTTAATGATCGTTTTCAGCCTTAACTCACTATTTGTTTCTCTATAGCTACCATCTAAACTAGTTTGTACTTAATTCAAATATTCTAAAACTCATAAAATCTCTTAAAGCTTTGAAAACTCTAAAACTCTAGATTCATACAACTCTAACAACATGATTTTAGCATAACTGGGCTATGAAATCATGCCCAAGGGATCACCACTCGTAGGCATTGTGATTTCAAGAGCCCCAGAATATGTATGTGGAGTTGCTATAAATTATATCTAATTCCATATTTCTAAGTATCATGAAAAAGAAACTCTAAGTTTTCTCTTCAAACTAGTATCTTATCATAAACTTGGTAACTCTAATATCATACTTCAATCATCATGTTTCAAAATCTTGGAAACTTTAAAATCATAATAATAATATTTCTTTCATGAAACTAAATCATACTTTGTTCAATATCCGCCATGATAACTCATTATGATATTCTAAAATTTTTCTGAAATCTCTTGAAAATGTGGCAATATCATAAAACCATTAAAACACATTGACAACTTTAACTTGCTAAATCATATATTTTCCATTTCATCTCTTCAAAATACATAAAGCATGTTTCATGGCACACAACAATCTAATAGTGGTCTCATGGTTTTCTAAAACATATTTCTTTCATGCTATCATCACAACATCATAGTTTTTGCTATTTCAACATAATGTGTAAAATCATATTCTCATATCTACTCTTATGTTTAACAATCATAATGTATCAAACATAATCATAATGGCTAAAATAAGGTCATGAGTTCGAATCAACTCACTTGGTGGGATTGGAATGGTGTCCACACCAACTAGGCTCCGTGAAGGGATAACACCAATGTCTGGAACAACAACCACAAGATTCATAAATACTCTATGGGATCTCTAGGTCACTCTAGCAAACCCTAACAACATTGGAGACACTCCCACTTAACAACAACTAAACAACAATGCTCATACCCTAGGACATGAAAGATTGGAGGAAAGGAAGCACAAATCAACAACCAACTCACCTTGAATCTTGGAGGAAGAAATTGGAATGCGGTTAGGAGCGAGAAGGTAAAAGAGAAGGATGGGGTTTGGGAGGTGTTAGTTTTGGGTTCTGACTGGGAGTTGAGAGGGAAAGTTTATAAAGAGAAGGGTCTCATTTTCCAAACCTTGTTATTTCTATTATGCCTCATCAGCCTTGCCCTCAGCAAGACTATGTGACCAAACTTGGACATAAAAGCTCTTTTGTTTGTTGATTAGTTTTTCACATAATTCTGAGAACTGGAACTTAACATGGTTTCCTGTTCGAGGCCTTTCCTGACATCTGGCTTCCAGTAAGACCCTAAGATCGCTATCCTGGCTTGTTGAGAACACATGTACCTGAAGACATCACAATATATTACTTCAAATCCTACATTCCATGAATGGACAAAGCATATAGAAGTGGATTGCCACTTTGTAAGAGAAGAATTAGCTCTGATTCTTAAACTCATCCATATTCCCAACAAACATCAATTGGCAAATTCTCACAAAGGTTTTACCTACTTCCTTTTTCTTTCCCTTGTTATCCAAGATGGTAAAAAGCATATACCTCTTATCTTGAGGGGAGTATTAGTTTATAAGGCAGTTGGTTAGTTACAACCTAGTGTTACTTTACTTTAATAAACCTTAGTTAGTTTAGTAGTTTATTTAATTACTCTTTACTTTGTACCCAACAATAAATACATGTCTATATCAGAATTCAATGCAAGTATTCACCTTCTCTAAAATTAATAATAGTCAAATCCAATATGATTTTGCTCACACACAGGGACGGATCCACACCATAATGGTTGGAATAGCAAAAGTATTGAATAGTAAAACAAATTTAAAATATAATTATATTGAATTTTAATTAATTTTATATTTTAATTAATTTTACATCATTATCCAATCATTTATTATCAAATTAATAAAGGCTGTTGAATTTCATATCTACTACTTGAAATCAACCAAATAAGAGAATTTGATTGGACAATAATTAAAAAAAATTTTATTATTAATATATCAAAATTAACCTTTTTAAATTAATGTGTAATTATGTCAGTAATTAATATTTGCATATAACACCTTTAATTATATTTTTATTAAATAATTTTTTTATCAATTTGTCCACATTTAAAAAAATAGGTGAAGATTCTAAGATAAATACAACAGTTATTAATAAAAGTTAAAAGATATAACTTGAAGTTTAGCAAAAAAGATATAACTTGAAGTCTATTTTTTATGACAAAGATTAAAAAAATGTGTGAAATAATAGTCATCAACTCATAAATTACACAAAATATTATTAAATTAAGTTTATATCATATATATATTAATTAGATATACAGAGAGCTCAATATTTGAATAATTAAAAATGAAGACATAGTTTTACTTCCTAAACACTCATTTTACATACTTTATATTTAAACCTATAGTATTTGATGGTCGTTCCCCCAATTTCTGGCAGCTCTTAAAATTAAAAAAAAAAACAAAAATTATGTTATCATGAACTAATAAGCTATAATAAATAAGTATTTAGATTTTAATCTAATTTTATTTAAAGATAAAATATTAAAATTGTTACTATTTGAATGATGTGTGATAATTATATATATTAGAGCAATCCTTTTTTTTTTTTTTTTGCAAGAATTATAGTAACTTTAAATTGTCTATGGAAATTACATTATTACTTGAATCATGTAATAGTTACAAATTAAAGTGAGTTTAAACTTAAACTAATAAAATTATAAAGTTATGTTATCATGTGTAAAAAAATTAAAGTGATTATTTAAATTTTAATACAATTATATTTTGGGATATAAAAGATTAATATTATTATTACTTGAATGATTTGATAACTGAAAATTAGAGTATTTTTTAAGTGAAAATTATGGTGTAATTGTAAATTACATTATTACATCAATCAATCATACAATAATTATAATTGGGGTGAATTTTAACTACAAATTGAAATTAATATCAATTGCATAATATATTAAGTTTTAGTTAATATTA